>JAJOZX010005197.1:275000-359210 GCA_023014485.1 Bathynomus jamesi
GCTGCCTAAAACGTTTTCAATTTTAAACACATTTTTTCCTAAATTAAACATCACTTTCTGCAACTCCTCGCGGTAAAAGCCTCCTGCGATTTCTTCCCCATTCAAATCTTCAACGTAATACATCATTATCTCGCCTTTAGGTCTCATAGCCCTAACTTTAAAAATCTCACGTGTCCATCCTTGCTCAAATCCCTTCACGAATTTATTTCCCGAACGCGATAGCCTTACATAATTTAATCATTGATTTTGAAACGTGTAGAATGTGGCGATGCTCTACGAATATCTCTTCTCACATCACACTTTGTGTGCGTACCTCTTTCTAAAACCTCATTAGGTGTTGTCCCAATCGCGCGATGGTGTGAACGGTTGTATGACGAAGCCAATGATTCCAGAATGTTTATATATCTGTATGTGTTTTTGTGTAAAATAGCGGTGCATGCGTTCCTTTATGGTACGTTGAACTCTTTCAGCTGAAGAGGCCTTATGTATAGAATTGCTAGTGTAGTAACTGCTATTAAAATCTGCCAACATGTTCTGAAAAGCTCGGCCTATAAATTTTTTCCCCATATCTATGCAAAAATAGCGTGGAACCCTGGTTTCTTTCAACATCAGCGTTTTGGTAGCTTTAGTAATTGTTTCAGGCGATTTATTTTTCAGAGGAATTAGCCACAGATATCTTGAGAATACATTTATTATGAATAGAACTAGCGATAGCCACCATTATATACTGAATATCTTTGCATGTCTGTTAAATCCGCTTGCCAAATAGAATCAATCGAGGCTGCTGTTCTCCTGGCTGTTTTAAACCTTTTTCTCACCAGCTTATGAAGTGTATAAACATCCTGCTCCCGCACAAACCTCTCAACATCTTTTTTCCCTACTCCATCATTGTAAACACCTCTGTACAGTCTATCAACACCGCCATAGGAGGCTGGGTTAGAAATGTCATAATAGCGATTTCTTAATATGTTAGCCATTTGCGTGTTTTAGAGACACGTGGATAGGGTTGGCCGTTGTTGTTTGGCTTCTTCTTTCTCCTCTTCAGAGATATCACCGTAGGGGATGATGGCGTACTCAGTTGTGGCACATGCGAGACTTGCTCCAAGTCTTTTCACCTATTCAGATTTCCTATCAATGTTTTGGGGACATTTATTTGTTGTAGTCTTGCTTTAATATGCTCCCTTCCTGATGGTGAGGGCCTGTCCCACTTTCTCACCAGATCATGGAAAATGTCGACGATATTCAATCCCTGTACCCTTGTTCCTTCAATAATGACCTCGCCTGTATCGGTCCACTGTATAATGGGATCCTCACTCAATAGATTATAAAGCCTTAAACATTTATTCCTCAATAAATGTGGCTGACTGTTTCTCAATACATGCTCGATGTGCTGCGTTCCGTTATTCTTGGTTGGGTCATCTTAACGTCGGCCTCAGGTCCTATGTCGCCATGCTCATCGTTGCTCGCGCTGTGCCTAATAACCACGAGAGATCTCTGTCGGATTCTTATAATCTTCGTACTCATGAAGAAATTTCTGCAGAGCCTCTTGGTATAAGATAATTTTCTCATCAGGTGACTTTTCACTGTTTAATAGGTTCGCTTTCCATTCTTTTAAGCATGCTTTTACGGGGTTCTAGAACCGTGTCTGGACTCTTTCAACTTTGCAGTGAAGCATACACCTCGTGCGGAATCACTACCACTTTCTTCATTATATTAATCTAGTCAGTAAAGGTCCCAGAACTGAAAATAAGATGGGGAGGAATGATCCCCCTCTTTGCACAATAATTCGCTTTTTCTTCCCCACAGTTTGACTTTTACGAGCCAGCGTAGGTATTATGTTCTTGCTACGACGTAGGCGAGCCTTCTGGGGGATTTCATTGGCACATTACATTTTATAACATTAAGGCAGATTTCACAGATGCATTTTAAAAAGTTCGAGTCGATATTTTTAACAAACATCTGCTGCAATGCCCGGGGCAATCGATGATAGATTTTTATTAATTCACGGTATTTCTTTAGCTTCTTTGTCATTCTGAAATATACACCGTTTCAGGCTCGTTTGGGAATATATTCGTTCTTAGAAGCACCCTAAACGTGTTTCGCGGGTGAAGGTCACAAAGCAAATATCCGTAACGACGACTTGGAGCTTCTTTATAAACTTCCAAAAACTCCTTACGCTGATTCGGGAACATTTGATTGGCTAGTCCCCCAATTTCTGACACATCTCTACGTTGCGCGAATAAGACTAGATATTGTGTATTTAACGACACATCGCGCATGTATCTATTTTTGAAAAATAGATTCTGATTGATGAAATATACGCTTATGTTAAGATGGTGGGAGAACACTGTAAATGCCTCGCAAACGTTTTATCCATTTCCAACATGGAATCGTCAATTACAATGATTGCATGCTCGTTTCCCTTTAACGAATTAACGTTATATGCGCCTTTGTGGAACAAAATATCATCTTGGTACTCGTTGAACACTGATTGGTACGTCGAATAGCACCATATGACTTTATGCACAAATTTTGAGAACATCTCCCCTTATCTTTAATGATTTTAAGCATAACACAGTTTTACCACATCCTGAGGGCCAGATATAATACATGTGGATGGGCTTGTGAACCTGAATTTTTCTACAGATTCCATCTCTAACACGTCATACCCCTAATTGGAACATTTATAAAATATAACAAAATTTAAGTGTTGCTCCTTATATTCTACAATCTTGTTTTTCTTCTTCCACAGAACCATGAATGATGATGAGGTACAGCACCCCATCATCGATATTACAGACGACACAGATGACAGTGTAGTTGTGGTTACAGACTCCACCCCCGCTGACGAACCCTCACCAGCGACGACAACACCACGTGGCAGTTCAAAGCGGAGGCACGATGATGAAGAACCTTCCACGTCAGGTATAAAACGTGCCAGGATTGCACCGGTTGCTAGACCGCCCAGTAATAGAGCCCCAGCCCTCTACGTCTTACGACACAATCTCCATACTAGCTCCCTCCTCAATTGAATTTGTACCCCTTTATTCCTGTTCAATTCCGGGTACATCCTCCACATCAGCAGCTTCTCGTGCTGTAGAGGAAGGTATAACATTCGAACTGGGTCGCACCGCTAACCCCAACCCGTCCCTGACTAGAAATCGGTATGTAGTCAGGGTTGACTCTGGAACCCCGTATAGCAACGGTATTGAACACTGACTGCGGCGCGTAGTTGAGCGTATTGTGGAGTTTGCCCTTCAGAACCGTGATGAACGTGAAGTCCAGATGAGGTTGTCCTTCGGGTTCGGGTCAGTTGACGGGGCAGTAGATGATTTTTGGGTATTAATACCATTCAAACGCTTGGCCGATGTAGATATAGAATATATCTTGGGGCGTATAATGCAGGCCTCTCAAAGTAGTGCAGCCTTCAATATGAACAACTTCACGGTAGAAATTGACAGAGTATTCCGGGTTGCGGGTCATAGTGCCACACTTTATACTCTTAATTTTAATTTTGGTTATTTACCGAAAGCATATAAACGTCGATTGTGGTTGCGGCTTTATAGCAATAGTCATTTTTTTTTCTTTTTTGAGCTTTGTAATTTATTAAAGATTATATTAATTTCATGATTATTTGTTATCTTAGAGAATAACAATGCATTATTTTTAATATCTAGAGTTTGTAGAGTATATAATAAAGGTGCCTGTAAATGCTTCGTTTGAAATTCACTCCATAATATAGAATAGAATAGAATAACCTTTATTAATAATAATAAAATAAATTTTTTTTTTCAATTTACAAAGACATGAATAATTGTGAAGCTCGACTATTTATTTATTTAATTTGGCCCTTAAGCTTTAGGCTTTACTGGGCTTTTATTAAAAAGCAGCTAGTTGTTATAAATTAATAATAATAAATAAATAAGTAAGTAAATAAGTATTATTAATAGTTAAAACATGTATTACAATATTAAACAATATTAATGGACAATATTAAACAATATTAGTGGACATTAATCCTAGATTTTTGTTAGTATGCCATTATTAATCGGGATTTCAACTTGGTTTTAAACAAATTTACATTCACAATATTTTTTATATCGGCATGCAAGTCATTCCATAGTTTTAATCCAATGAAAATAGATAGTTTTTGAGATGAAGACAATCTAAATTGAGATATAACAAGCTTTGATCTATTTCTGGTCTGATACGAGTGGATTTCTAAATACATGGACGCAAAAAATTTGGTTGCCTACGGTTGTGCAGCGTGCTCGTAAACTGGCTGCAGATTGCAAGCTTGAGTTTCACTGTAATATGGGCCCTGAAGAATTGAGAAGGGTAGAGCAGGAAAAGAATGTTCGTATAGTTGTATTTGGAATGGATGATCGTCGTAGAACTGTGTATATTTTTAAAAGCTGTGTGAGAGATCGCGCAAGACCTCTACTTATTTTAGAATTGTCAGAGTCAACGTATCTCCCCATCCGTAATATAAGGGCTCTTTACACTAGTTATGATAAAAGTCGAAAATATGGACGGCATCATGATTTGTGTAAGGATGTCTCGAGTTTGCGGATGATATAGTGAAGCATTGTAAGGAATGTCACATGGTTTGTGAGCAGTGTAAAAGCCCCAAATGTGAAGGTCGTGTAGTTGAAGCTGAGAAGAGGAAATGTAATGTGTACAGACGTACATTTTTCAATAATAAACGCTTTGAACTCCATAAGTCAATTGGCACGTGCAGGAAAATGAGAATCTGTGAATGTGGTATGTTTCATATGATAGATAATTGGGGGAAATTCACGCATAAATGTGATGAAATTCACTGTTCTACATGTTATGAAAAATATTAGGCGGACGGTGTAAAGCATGCAAGTTATATGAAAGACGCTTAGCCTAAAAATAGACCTGGTATAACTGTGTACTACGATATAGGAACTTACACAAACCCTGAAACCAAAGAGGTTATCCCACATCTACTCGTAAACCAGACTATCTGCGATGAGTGCATGGAGGTTGAGTAATGAGCGTCACAAATGCGGTAAACGGACAAACGTTTTTAAAACGAATGCACACGACAGCCCTGTGAAACTCTTTGTGTCCTATTTTGCCAAGTTAGCGGACAAGTTAAAAAAAATTACTGTATATTCTTGCCCACAACGGGGCAAAATTTGACGCACAGTTCCTTTATAAGGAACTGCTTGAACACGAGTTATCGGAGATATTTACAGGCGACCCCTTGAAAAGGGGAAACAAACTTATACAGATGCAGATAAGGGGAAATGTTCAGTTTAAAGATATTTTATTATCACGCTTGTAAACTAGCCAAGCTACCCAAAGTGATGGGTGTAGCCGCCGAAGTTTCAAAATGGTATTTCGCACTTTCCTCACTAGCGACACATTAAATTACGTCGGACCACCTCCCCCAAAACAATACTTTAACTATACCACATCAGTGATAGTGAGCGTGAAGTTCTTGGCCGCTACTACAACAGTTTTAATGAAGCTAATCCTTACAATATAGCTGATGAATGTGAGCGTTATTGCGTGAATGATGTGCGTGTACTTAGAGTATGTTTCTAGGCCTTTAGAAGGATGTACAATTTAGGGTGGTCCAAAAAATAAAATTTTGTAATTTTTTACCTCCACATGGCTGCTCCTGTTCCTATATCTATCAAATATCTCCATGCCAAATTTCAGCCTAAATGAATGATATTTACTGGTCGCTATGAATTTCATTTTACTACTCATTTTATAGTAGATTGACCTTCTGGGTTAAAAAATGAAAAAATAAGGGCAAATACTAGTTTTTTATTTGAAAACAGAAATCTCAAAGAAAACAGCTTATTTTTTTTAGAAAACAAAATAACTCGAAGAAAATATTAATTTTTAAAGAATAAAAATGATATGTTTGATAGAAAATTACATTTATCATTCGTTTATAATATACATCATTACTTAGATTAACGCTTCATCACTGACTCCTTCGAAGACGATGAGTAGTCTTGGCGATGTTTTGCTACTAATCGGAGGATGAATTGTTTTTGCTCTTCATCCTTCTTCATAGATATATTATATGCCTTGATAAGGGCGATACTCATCTCCGCCGAATCATTGACAACTTTTAGGTTGATCGCTATGCGTCGAAACTCTTGAAAGCAATCATCCTTCGTCCAGGAATTGAGATCGGTCCTCAGGAAGGTATCCTCCAATGCCTTCCTCCCTTCTTTCTTTAACAGATTGGAAATTCCCAGGGTCCTTTTGGTGACCATTTCATACAAATTCAAATCTTCAGTGTTTCCTTCAAGCTTCAATCGACGAGTAACAATGGTATTCTCGTTACGTTGGAGGTTTACGACCATCTTCCGTTTGATCTCGGCATCGACTCTAGGATCGAAGAATGCAAAGCCGATGAGATGCTCTCCAAGATACCGCAGGTGCCGTTGAAGAGCTGTGGAGCTGTTGAAGAGCTGTTGAAGAGTGAAGAGCTGTGGAGCTGTCGGAGCGTTGATTCCGACGGGGGCCTCGTTCCAAAAACGTGCGTAGACCAATTTGATAAACAGAGAGAGCTCGGTGATATTCTCCGTCTCACGTGCTGTCAAGCTGTAGTTGATGCTTGAACAGATAAATTTTGAGGACATAGATGGTCTTGGCCATCCAGCGTGCATGGTGAGTTGGTCCTGGAGCGCGGACCTTGACTTCTTTCTCATCACGGCACGCGAGAAAGGTGAGGCAGAGTCGTAGCAGTTCCTCGTAGTCATCACGCGATTGTTTAGACTCCAGTGCCTTTGTGAAGTACTGGATCATTTCCTTTCGAAGCTGGAACATCTTTGGATCTCTGAATAGGTTGTTTGAAGCCTTCATGAAGGAATCCTTCTGAAGTGATGGCCATTTTCTCTGAAAACGTTTAAAGAGTGTCATTTCCGGGCCACCCGTGGGTCCAAGAAGTGCGTTGCAGGTGTTTGACAAGACGACTTCAAGGATATGATGTCGACAAGCGATCCAGACAAGTTCCTTCCCTACTGTTTTTTCAATCATGGTACAGACTCCCCTGTGAAGGCCAGTATTGGACGCATTTGTGTCAAATACGAGACCTTGGATCTCACCACGAAGATTCCAGTCATCAGTCGTCGAAATGCAAGCCTTGGCCTGTTCTTCTCCTGTAGCTCGTTGTATTTTTGGCACGGCTAGAAGTTTTTCCATCCCATTTCCCGTAACGATTACCGTGGTTCGTTCGGCCGTTTCCTTTGCGCCGCCGATGTCTGGAAGTAGTTTCCCATCCCAGTGAAGAAGAAGGGGTCCTTCGACAGAAAACGAAACTTGATCCTCTTTGGCTGCTGCCTGCCTTGCTTGCCTTCTTGAACGGCGGATGTTGCTGCGTGAAAGTCATTGTAGAAATATCATAGCTCAGGGCTTGAGCGACTGATCCAGCAACGAAGACTGCTCCTCGATCGGGAAGGTTGACGCGATCAAGAGCAGCAACCACATCTGGTGATGTCAAGATATTGTTTCGTTTCGGAGGATGAGAGTGTACATCTGCTCTTCCGGTCGAAGTCGACGGACGATAATCATCGTCTTCAGCGTTGAATTCTTCAGAGGATGAAGTGAATGTGCTGGATGATGGAAGAGCAGCAGCTCCAGCCTGGAATGCAGCCTCTCTTTCTTTGTACCTTAGAGCTTTATCAGCATCTTTCTCCTGTTGACATCTCTTGCGGTATACCTTGGCAAAATTAATCTTGTCAGGGCCTGCCATACTGCAGGAAAAGACGTCTTATCGTTGCATCATCAGGAATTGGCGGTCTTCTTCATTGTTTATCACCTTCAAGGCGTCCTTCGAGGCAACGTCGAAAAGCTCTGAGAGAGTTTCTTGGAACATACTCTCTTTCACTCTGCAGCTTTGTAGCTGCGTCTTGCAATTTTTCTTCAACGCAAGGAACTCTTCGTACAGCTTTGACAGCTTCCTAACGCAGGAATCGACTCGTTGTGCAGGAATCCTTGCTCTCTGCCATATTTGCAGGGCCTCTCTGCAGGCCAAGTTGTAGCTCTCTTTCAAGGTCTTGGACTGTTCATGGTGGTGAAACCGAACCAAACGAAGCACATCACCACATATGGATAGCCTTGCTTGGCTTTCCTAGAACCCACGTTTCTGCAGATGAGTGAGTACTTCTAGCCATAACCTGAAAAATAAGAGAAAATAATGCATTAACCGTTTAGCACCTAAAGCACAATTATATAAGTGAGGGGTCGCGCGTCTTAAGGTACCTAAGCGCCACCACAGGCGAAAACGTGTTTTTGATGGCTATCACTATTTTCACCCTTCCTCTATCGCGTGGTTTGGGTTATAATGACCTTACGACACTAGAAGTATGGTTGAAAACCTTATGAAGCGACTACTTTGCTGAACTTGCTGAATATTGCTGAACTTTGGAGGCGATTTCTGGCGAATTTTAATTTTGGCGCTTAGGTACCTTAAGACGCGGGACCCCTCAATTGTTAAAGAAAAAAAATTGCAAAGTGAAAATAAACAAAGTAAAAAATTTGGTTACAGTGGTTAGTGGTTGATGGGTAGGAAGATAGCCAAATTTTTAAAAATATATTTAAGAATAAGTAAATACTAAACTTCAAGAGACATAAGATATATACCTTACAATTTTAATAATTTAATTTAATAGCAAGATCCTTACCGGTTATAAATTTGCATATAAAGGACAATTTTATATATATATATATATATATATATATATATATACAGTACTGGCCAAATTATTAGGAATTTTTTTAAAATTTCATTTTTTGGTATAAAATGTTAAATTAAACCAATTTTAAACGTTGAAAAGTTATTTATTTCTACACAAGAATACATGGTCATTATTTAGCAATAGTTTAGTACTTAGTTTGACCCCCCTTAGCTGCCTTAAGGGCTGCGACACGCTTCGGCATGCCATGAATCAATTTTTTGCATAATTCCTTAATACGTTTAGAGTGAAACCAGACTTGAATAAGTCGCTCTATGAGTTGGTGTTTTGTTGTTATCGGCGTTTCATGGATTACGTCCTTTAAAATACACCATAAACTTTCGATTGGGTTCATGTCTGGAGAATTTCCAGCCCATGGGAGCAACCGAACACTATTTTCATGACACCATTTTTTAACCGACTTTGCCGTGTGGCATGGGGCTGAGTCTTGTTGAAAAATCCAACGTCTATTACCATACCATTCCCTTATTTGAGGCAGTAGACGTCCTCTTAGTACTTCTATATACTTGACTTGGTTCATATTCCCCTCAAAAATGCTCAAAAGACTAGTTCCATGCACAGAAATTGCTCCCCAAACCATGATCTTTTGTGGAAATTTCACCGTTTTCATCAGACACTCAGGCAAAAATTCTTCTCCAGGCCTCCTTCTTACACTTTGAACACGATCGTCAAGCACGGCAATCGTTGACTCATCGGAGAACACCACCTGCAATCAAAGAAAGCCCTGTGAAAGAGTCAGTGCATAGCGTATGAAGTACAGCTAAAACGAAGTACAGTATGACTTGCTGCTTTACAGATATTTTTACTGCAGTTTTATCACGTACTGTAAATACACTTCTATGCATACTGTATTTACTGTATTAACATTCTATTTAATGTTAAATACCCAACTAAACAGTTAAATATTATTCTTACCTGTTCCCAATCCTCACTAGTCCAGTTAATGTGTTTCTTTGCCCATGCAAAACCTGCCTTCTTCATAGCCTCAGTGAGCCTGGGCTTCTTCCTTGGGCGGTAGGCTTTGAAGCCGGCAGTTAGAAGCCTCCTGTTGACTGTTCTACGACTAATATTGATGCCATCAGCCGCTAGACTACTGGAAATGTTTTTGCAAGTAGCTCTTCTATTTCTAAGAGACAAAATTGCAATCTGTCTATCAGTTCTTGGAGTCGTTACCCTTTTTCTGCCGCATCTTCCAACCCTTTTGGGGCCTACATTTTCTCCAAATACCATTTTTTTCTTAATACGAAGTACTGACTGTGGTGAAACATGGAGTTTGGCAGCGATTTCCTTTTGTTTAAATGTAGAAGAAGTTAATAAAACCTGTATTTGCCCAATTTTCCGTGGACTCAAGTCATTCTTTCGCCCCATTTTCAAATTCACTTAAAAACTGTAACAAATAATTGCCGAAATTGGGTAAATACACTATTTAAATTAAACGGTAGTTACAATGACACGTAAAAGAAAGAGAAACACACCCGCATCGCACGACAACCAAACGAAAACTGACGAACAAACACGCTTCGTTCGACTAAAGAATTATGCAAAAAATTGATTCATGGCATGCCGAAGCGTGTCGCAGCCATTATGGCAGCTAAGGTGGGTCAAACTAAGTACTAAACTATTGCTAAATAATGACCATGTATTCTTGTGTAGAAATAAATAACTTTTCAACGTTTAAAATTGGTTTAATTTAACATTTTATACCAAAAATGAAATTTAAAAAAAATTCCTAATAATTTGGCCAGTACTGTATATATATATATATATATACATATATATATATATATATATATATATATATATATATATATATATATATATATACATACAGTATTATATATATTATATATATATATATATATATATATATATATATATATATATACATATATATATATATACTGAATAAATATAATACATATGAATTAATAATTATATATATGAATTAATAATTAATATATATGAATTAATACTTACACGAGATACTATTCCTAAGCTCTTGAAGTTTGAACGAACTTAAAACCGTCCTCCAACAAGTTTAAACTTGAAATGATGTATGAGTAAATAGTTTGTCTGATTCACAAACAGCATTATACAAGAAATCGAACAATTGCATCATCCTCTGAAAGGTGGGCGGAGTCAATGTGGCGTGACTGCCGCGTCCTCTTAAAATAAAGTGGGTAGAAAATGATTAGCTAATTAATTAATTGAAAATGTGAAAATCATAGCGACCTCTTATTATTTACTGGATCGACATATATTTTGCACAAAATCACTTCACATCTAAAGGAATAAGAGCAGCCATGTGGAGAACAAATTTTAGACCACCCTAATGTACATAGTCTATTTCAACTGCGATCCGAAGAAAGTCGCAACCACAATCGCATCAATGTGCTTTACTGTGTTGAAGAACAATTTCATCCCTAAAGACACCTTAGCCATCATTCACAGAAACAACCCTCGCAGTTATGGGCACAAGGATATTTACTGGCTCATACACATACAGCAGCAGACCGTAGTATATGTAAAACACGCCCGTAACATGGAAGAAGTACCCATTAAGGTCAATGGTCGTGTTTTTTGGGTGAATGGTCTAAGCAAAGACCGTGCCACTGGTGAGAAGACCGTGTACTCCTTTAACGGTTGCTGGTGGCATGGATGCCCACGTCCTAAGTGTGGAATCGTAAGAGATGTCCACGGTAGATCTCCTGCCGATAGTCTTGTATGGACCCGCACCTGCGATCAGCTTATAGGCTCCCAGTTCACTCACAAGGTCTTGTGGGAGCATGAGTATGATTTACGGATGGAAACAGATGGACAGCACCGTGAAGAAATAAACACGATTAAGCGTTCAATGGTGTTGGATCCTCTCAAATGCGGTGATAGCTCGTTCGGAGGGCGTACAAACCCATTCAAGCTATACTTTCCGCCTACGGAGAGAGTGAAACTCCATTACTACGATATCTGTTCTTTAAATTCCTATGTGATGAAGAAAAATCCGTACCCCGTAGGTGCACCTGAAAAACTGGTGGGACCTGACCTGCCCACCATCGAGGTGTTCTCAACAAATTTGAACAAGTACTATCTCGATCTTTCTTTCGTAGACGTGCTCCCCCCTCGCGATTTATAGATGCCGATCTTACACGTCGTCATAGATCACAAGTTCATATTTCCCCTGTGCGTTAAGTGCGCAGAGGAGAATAATGGGATCTGTAATCACACAACCATCCAGGGGAAGATCAGAGGTGTATATACAAGTCCTGAGCTGTCCCTAGCCGTCCGCCATGGTTACAGAATATTGAAGATATACGAGGTGTGGAGGTTTCAGAAGCTTCCCAACCTTTTCATGCCGTATATAAATACTTTTTGAAGGATAAGGTGGGAGCATCAGGCTACCCGCGAAGGGTTGAGAGCGAGGGTGAAAAATCGGCGTATATTCAGCAATACCGTGACCGTGAAGGGATACAACTTGACCGTTCCCAAATTGTTAAGAACCCTGGCCAGCGGTTTAGTGCAAAGTTATGCCTAAATAGTCTTTGGGGCAAGTTTGCACAGAATACAGGTAAGGGGAACGTTCATTTGGCACAAAGTTATAACGAGGTGTGGGATTATGACAATGCCCCCGATAAAGAGGTCATGGAGATCGTGAATGTTGGTAACACGTACATAATAAAGTACAACATCACCAAATTGGCCACAGATACTTCACGTGTTACAAACATACCTGTAGCCAGCTTCACAACGGCATATGCACGCATCAAGCTTTCGGGACTACTGCACTCTCTTGGGAGAAGGGTGCTGTACGCTGACACAGATAGCGTAATATTCACAGAGAGGGAGGGTGAATGCATGCCGCCTTTTGGGGAATTCCTCGGATAGTTGACTGACGAGATCAAGGATGAATATGGTGATGGTGCATACGCTGACTCCTTTGTATCAACAGGGCCAAAAACTTATGGGGTGCGGGTGAGGGTGGGGGGAAGAGCTCAAATATATCGTGAAGGCGAAGGGCATCACGCTTAACCTGGCGAACCGACGGGTCGTTAACTTTGACTCGTTGAAGGAACTAGTGTGCTTAGAAGATGAGGGTGACCAACCACTCCGACTGAATGTAGGAACCCACAATTTTCGGGCACAAAAACTGGGATGTGTGAAGGAACTTAGGGCACAAAGGTTTGTCGTAACACCTATAGGAAACGTTACCAGGTGCCTGGCACCTATGATACTGTGCCCTTTGCGTACCACAGTAACTGAATGTTATATATGTCTATTGTTAACGATATGTTTATTTATTATGTATATTTGAATATGTAAATGTTTCAATTAGGGTTTCATTTTCTCCTGTGTGTGTGTGTGTGTGTGTCTGTGTGTGTGTGTGTGTGTGTGTGTGTACACAGGAAAAAGTCCTAAGCTCCGCCCACTGTAGGATCAATCATAGGGTCACGTGACTCCTGCTACTACCTGGGCATATCTCTACCTCTGCGTGCTCAGTTGGCCGCTGCAAGCCCTGGACCTCAAACATATTTGAAGAATTCTCATGTAGACGAAAAATAGTGATGGCGACTTTCGATATTGCGTGTTCGACGTTTATGAAGTGGTATTCGGTAAAGTCGGAAGATGTGGTGAATATTGAAAGACGGCCTAGCCTCCCCTCTTTTGAGACTTTTAAGGCTAATTGAACCACACGAAGCCTGAGGAACAAGATGTTCAAATACTCTATGGATATTCTGGCGAGAGCATTGCCGGATTTCGCGGCACAAACGATGTAATGAACTACGTTAAAGGGCTAAACTGTATAAAAGCGTACATATACCGTGAGGTGAAAGAAAAAACGTGTGCAGAAGAGAAGCAACGGGTATGGGTAGTGAGTCTTGTTGACGAGTGGTGGGACAGGCGGTATTATATCATACTGCATCATACCGAGTATGTGTACCCTGCAGCTGAGACTGTAAACCTTGTCATCATGGACAAGCTAAAGTACTTTTGCAACTACATTCATATATATCATGACGAGGTTGTGGCTAAAGGCCTGTGTGAGTTTTTAATAGAATTTAGAGACGAGTATCGACTGTTAAACAAGAAGGATAAATACGGGCACGTGTTTCTCTCAAATAGTGCGCCGGATTGTTAATGTGTTTAGCTTGTGGAAATGAACGTCTAGTGCGCATTCTGATAAAACATTAAAACCGATATTGCCCCATGTATCGAAAAATTGCCCGGTATAATGGGTACAAGTACTCGCATGATTCTTTCATGCTGGAACAAACCCGTACACGAAATATTAACGCTTGATATGACTCACTCCTCCACACCTGTCCCCGAGCCAAACAGCGCACCGGTTGCTCATAGTCATCTCAGAGCTTGACCCGGCTGGTTGTGCACTTTCATAATAGAAAACGATGGAGCTTCCTTTGAGCAGCATTCAATGCCGTATACGGCGTGTCCGTAACGAAGTCATTGCGTGTGTTCAGACGTAAAACCGGTGCCATGAACTATGTACTTGAAACGACTTGTAGACAAGCAAACTCTGGTAAATGTAATGTTTATATAAGTGTTCAGGAGATGAATAGTCTTCGTGATAGTTTAGAAGTGGGGTGAGGATCGTTATAAAATACCTGCAGGTGTAGGTACAAGAAGAGAACAGATTAGTGATGCCCCCTCATATGTCATTGTTTGTACGTTGTGTATAAATAACGATCAGCCATGCATTGATATACGACTGATGTGGAAGAATGCATCTGATAATAACTTTTTTGTCCCCAAGCGAAACCGCTTCATCCTCGACAGAATGTTTGAAATCGTCGGTTTCCGTAAGCTGAAGCCTATATTAGACGCACGTGTTACGGATATTGTTTATTTTGACACGGTTCTTGAATACGCATACACCGCTCTGCTCGACGAGTTTATCGAATGTAGGAATGAACATGGCGAGAATGGTCTAGAGCTGGATGCTTATTTAAAAGGTTTAGCTTCTTCGAAATATCATGAACTTTGGTACAAAGGACTTGAGCGGTACAGGGCAGAGCTCGCCTACACTGTTCACCCAGAAGAGTTGTATCTTTATATAAAGAGCAGCTGTCGTTACGACTTAGAAGATTATTTCAACTGCGCTATGCGTTGTGAAGAAGAGTTCACGATTGAAAAGCTCGGATCGGTAAGAAAAAAAAACCCGATTGGAGAGGAGTGTTTATAAACTTGAATTTAATAATGATCTTGTGGCTAACGACGCCCTCTTTGTGCGTGCTTTTGATTGTATTTTGTCCGTGTTTAAAGATAATTTGCCAACCAATTGTAAAGTGGGCACAAAAATAGTATTGAACGAATTGAAGGCCCTTTACATTGAGTATAGGCGGATTTCGAGTTTAAAGCCAAGTGATCCTACCCTGAGCTCCCATTATGCATCTGGATGGCCAGGCAGGTGAAAGGATGGTCTCTTCTTCTCTCTCTCCTCTCTTCAGTTAGGTATACCCCTTTGGGGGTGAGGGCCGTCCGCCCTCTCCCCCAAAGTCTCTTCTATCTCTTAGGTTAGGTGGACACCCCCAGCTTGGGGGGATTCCCCCCTTTTTTTGGCACCCTGGGTGGTTGGCACTGGTGGAGGGGGTTGGCACCTTGCAACAAGGGGGTGGGGTGGGTGGCACTGCCACTCATTTGATTAACATTGCAATTGCTCTGCACTCTCTCATTTTGTGGCCATACTACTCAAACATCCCCAGCTAAGGTTAGAATACAGAGAAAGATTGAAGGAATTAGTTATACTTATTCTGGAGAGACGTTGTTTGAGGGGAAATATACTGTATAATAAGGATATTGAAAATGTTTTCAGGTTTAGATAACTTAGTTGTAAATAACTTCTTTTTTATTACAGTCTGACAGAAGAACTCGATGACATTACAAGAAAATTAGAAAACATATTTGTAGACTTTTTGAGCAGTTTTGAATGACTTGTCAAATGATGTGGTAAATAGTATTTTTGTAAAGAGCTTTAAGACAGTGAGACGTCTTCATAAACGAAAGAGATAATTTGTTAACTGTGTAAGTAATATACAGTATGTTTTAGTTAAATCCTAATAGGTGTAAGTACTACAGTAATTGTAAGTAGCCTAATGGTAGACAGTTGACTTGCATTGGTATTTTGAAAAATCCTCTCAAAAAATATAGCCACGCACCATTTGTCCGACTTGGGATAACCTCGATAAGACCAGGTCACTTAATGTTATTCATATAAATGTAATGTAATGTAGTGACTAGAAAGTATTTTCCATTGTGCAAGGAATACGAACAACATAGGCTGTATTTTAAATAGTATTTCAGGTACGAAACATCTCAGCAACAACTTAGGACGCATTCTACCGTTAATAATGTCCAATATTTCTTAATATTATATCAGCTTCTACTTTAATATATTTTTTGAAGGCTTCTCTAAAGTACAAAAATATTTCTTTCAACGAAAGAAATCCTCCTCAGAACTATTTTTTTAATAAAACAAAATTACTTTTTGTTGATTTTCAATCCAGTGTTAGGCGCGTCCCTCAGGTGGCGGATGAGGGAACCCCACTAAATGACTTAGTGGGCTGCTCCGAATAAACAAATAAGGAGTCGTGGACCAAACGGGCAACGGAGGACTGGCGAACCGGTTGCTCTATGTCACCAAGAAACCCATTATGAACATGTCGATTCAGGAAAGAACGAATAAGGCTACCGCGTCCAGGGTAACCGACGCGCCGTGGATCCATCGACCACAGGTCCGCGGTGGGAAATATACGATGTGGTCAACAAAGAATGTGACGACTGTTGGCACGATGAACGTGACGTCACCTTATGGACCAGGCAAACTGGGATGCGCAATAGCGGAGATAAATAGATACAGATGGGATGTGCTTGATGTATCGGAGACGCACTGGACGGGAGAGGGAGCGATGATGATGGAGTGGGTTAGGATTTTGTACTCTGGAAGACAGGATAACACTCACAGAGAGGGAGTTGCATTGATGCTGGGAAAAATGACGCAAAAATCATGCATAGAGCACAAAGCAGTATGCTCCAGAATAATATCAGTCACGTTGAAAGGTCACCATCGGAACGCAAAAATAATCCAGGTATATGCTCCAGAGACAGCTCATGAAGATGATGAGGTGGAGGAGTTTTATATACGTTTAGAGGAGGAGGTAGACACTGCAAGGAATGGTGATATACTATTAGTTATCGGAGACTTCAACGCCAAGATAGGAATGGACAACAGAGGTCGTGGAGAGGTCATGGGCGTGTTTGGGTGGGAGATAGGAAAGAGAGAGGAGAAAAGGAGGGATGCTGGAATTTTGTAAATATAAGCAGTCGTGGGGACTAAAACTGGTTTTTCGAGTGGTCTATAGGTATTGGACCTATGTGCCTCTCAGAAAGTTACCGGTTAGTTCACCCAAGCATGGAATTTCAAGGAATTTTTGGAGGGGACGCGGGGCTAAGATGTTTCCCCGTCCCCTACCGATGATGGAGGCGGAGTTTTGACACGTGACCGACCGTTTCAACCTCGGGGATTCGCCTATGATTCCAGTTTCGGGCTAATAGTGTGGGGTGAAAAATTTTCACCTATCTTTAGCCTATGGATAGGCACGCCGAGAGTCCCTAGCCCCGGCCGGTATAGCGTCCCCGAGTCGTAGGTTCGGCGATAAGCCCAAACGTGGTACGGGACACACCGAGATTTTTGTAGACTCGGCACGTAGCCGCGTAAAGTAGCCGCGTGTAGCCGTTTAATAAAATTTCAGTTTCCGGGTTCCTATGGAAGTTTGGCCGTGTCGAGACGCACCTATGAAATGGGAAGACCGAGGTGTCCCCAGCCCGGCCCGAAGCTCCTCAAGCACCTATGCGTTGACTTACAAGTAGCGCTGATAGGCCTGATGATTAGGCCAAAAGTTTCCTTCAAAACGCAACTAACGCTTTGGCTCGGCGGAGAAGCTATCTCCCCGGTGCCTACGCGGCCCCTAAGGCTAGCGATCGACAATAAGTCGAAGAAGGAAAGTCGCGGATTGGGCTAAAAAGCGCCTCAATCTCGTGAGCTTCAGTAGGTAGGTAAACATCTATGCAAGTGTGAGCTGGTAGTTTTAGTCCGCGCTTCTCACGTATCTACCAGTGAATTAATCCCCGTAGCAATGTGAGCCAGGAGTCTGCCTAATCGAAAAACTCACAACTTCTTCATTGGGTTGTGTGACCGTTACGGGGTAACAAATACCTATTTTTATCACAGAGAACAGCATAGATACACACGAACCCATCCAGATCAGATTCACAGAAGCTGTATTGATTACATTCTGGTGGAAGAGAGATTTAGGACTTCGGTGCGAGGCACGAAAGTCATGAGAGGGACAGACTTTGGCACTTCCCTGAACTTTTGCTTGCGAATCTTCAAACAAAGTTTCGCAATGATTATAAAGAAGGAAAGGGAGTGACAAGATACAATGTCGAAAAGCTTAAGAGTGTACAAATGAGAACGGAATTTGAAGCACGGAAAGGGGGACGTTTCTCGGAGTTACGGGACATGGAAAATGACCCGGAGGTCCTGTGGACCCGGGGAAGGAACATTCTGAGAGAGGAGGCAGAAAGCATGATAGGAAAGAGAAAAAGAACTAAGTAGGTTTGGATGACAGCAGAAGTGTTGGAAAAGTGTGAGGAAAGAAGAAAGGCAAAAGGGAAAAGAATTTCAGATCCATCAGAGGAAAATTTATTAAGTTATAGACAGTTGTGTAGAAAGATGGAAGTGAAATGTAAAGATGTAAAGAAGAAATGGATTGAGGATCAGTGTAGCGGGTGTGAGAGAAGTTTCGAGAGGGGTGACTCGAGAGACTTGTATAGAACAGTTAAAAATTTAACGAAAGAATGGAAACATGAATCAGTGGTCGTAAGAAATGAAAGGGATGAAAAGGTGTCCAGAGAAGATGAGGTGAGTAGGGTATGGATGGAGTATTTCCGGTCCCTATTGTCTGACAATGTAGAAAATATGGGACAGGAAGTGGGACGGGCTTACCCGGAACTGGTGGTCGGTGCTGGGGACAAATAACATGAGACATTAAGCGAACTAACAAACATACTGAGTGAGGAAGTACCGAATAACGTAAATTCACTTGCATCAAACAAATCGCATGGAATCGAAGAGGTGCCGCAGGAGCTCTTGAGTGCCGGAGGAGAAGTTGTGACTGAGTGGCTGAGGAGACCATATCAGCTCGCTCTGAATGGAAGAGGAATCCCGACGGAATGAGGGAGGCGGTCATAGTGCCAATATATAAGAAGGGCGATGTGACCATATGTAGCAATTACAGGCCCATCAGCCTCCTGCTGCACGCTTATAAGGTTCTCGCCAAGATCATTCAAGCCAGAATCTGGACCGTAGAGGAAACGATCATAAATGAGGAACAAGCTGGGTTTAGAACTGGTAGAGGAAAAGTTGACCACATCTTCAGCCTATCACAGATCATTGAGAAGAGATGGGAGAGGGATAGAGACACAGTGTGTTTTTATTGACTTTAGACAGGCCTTCGACTTGGTGTGGAGAAAGGGCATGTTTAGGGTGATGGAGGCCACGGAGTTGAGCGGCAGATGGTCGACCTCATCAGGCAACTTTACTCTGCGACCAGTGCCGTGGTGAGGAAGGGACATATTTTAACAAGGAGATTCCGGACTGACAGAAAAGTGATGCAGGGGTGCCCGCTTTCGCCGCAACTCTTTAACATCTTTATTGAAATGGTGATGGCGGTCGCGCTGGAGGGGTATGATGGAGGAATAGAGGTGGCCGGATTGCTTATCATGATTCTGAGATACGCAGATGATATCGTGCTACTGGCAAAATCACGTGATGACTTGCAAAGGGCTTTGAGGAGAGTGGAGGAGACCTGTACGAAATATAGGTTGACTATCAATCTCGGCAAAACAAAATGATGAAGATTGGCAGAGTGGAAGAGAACATGGTTTTATACTTGACATCTGGTAGAATTGAACAGGTCCAAAAGTTTAAATACCTTGGTGTGCATGTCACCGATAAGATGGATTCAAGTAGGGAGATTTCAGAGGGGCTATTGTTGGGCTGTAGGGCTCTTGGAAGGCTGTCAAGGGTCTGGAAGGAGGACACCACAATATCGCGAGAATTAAAGATGCGACTGCTCAATTCTGTGGTGCTAACAACGGCGCTGTACGGAGTGAAATGCTGGATTTTGAAAAGAAGAGATGAAAGGAAAATATTGGCTTTTGAGATGAGGTGTATGCGGAGAGCGAATGACATAAGATGGGACCAGAGATTAACAAACGAAGGAGTAAGAAGGATAGCGGGAGCGAGAGGGAACATACTTGGCAGGGTGCGAGACATACAGAGAAGATGGTTTGGCCACGTCGTGAGGATGGACGGAGAGAGGTGGCCAAATGCACTGTTGCACGGAAGAGCCCATGGCGACAGACCGAGAGGAAGACCAAAGACATCGTGGTTCAAAGCATTCAGAGGAGCAAACGGAGAGTTGAACATGATGGAGCTGTTTGATTTGTCTGGCGACCGACGGGAGTGGAGAAGATATCGACATGACAGATGGGACACAACCCGACGAGAGCTGGACTGGATTTAATGAATGAATGTAGTGACTACATAGTGGCAAACTTTGGTAGAGGAATGCATTTTTTTTTTATATATATCCCGACCCTCTCCAAAATTTTACCTGGTATAAATCCAAACTGTTGGCAAACGTTCTTCATGTACCTTCGAGTACCCATAATACAAACAAGCTTAATCGTAACCTTAGCCTGGGAGGACAGAAAATATCTGGAGACGGGTCGGCATTACCGGGTTTGCGCTACCGGGTTGTTTTTTCTGGACACGCGTGTCATCAAGGTGACAAATTCCTTCTTGGCTTCTTGTTCTTCAGTGTTGCCTTCACTGTTATAATTATAATATTTATTGACTAAATATTATATAATATAATATTAACAATATTATATAATATAATATATCAGGTAGTGACATAAATTCTGCTCGATTAGAAAACGGACGATAGATAATAGAATAACTTCAAGATAATGTGAAATAGTTTTAGAAATGTTGCAAAATACATGCGGCGACAGGTTCGCACAGGTTTTATCACGATACAGAATGACTTAGGCTAGTGTAGGATTAGGCTAATGAATATTTTCTCTGGTGTTTTTCATACAGTTACAACGCCACCCCTACGATATTACAGTAATTGAAAAAACATGGAGCCCACGAAAGAGCATATTCGACACGTGATGCTGTATGAGTTCCTTAAAGGATCTAACTCTAGTGAATCCGCAAGAAACATTCAGAGAGTTTATGGAAAGGATGTTGTGAGCGAGTGGATGTGTAGGAGATGGTTTGAGAAGTTCAGAAATGGAGACTTCAGTCTGAAAGATTATCAACGAATAGGACGACCAAATGAGTTAGATGAAGAGTTGCTGAAAGCAACAGTGGAGGAAAACCAAACGGTAACTGTAAGAGAACTTGGCCTGCAACTCGGCGTTAGCCATATGACCATTCATCGTCATTTGAAGCTGTTAGAAAAGTAGTGAAGGTTGGAAAATGGGTTCCGCATGATTTGTCACAAGCGAATCTTCAACATTGAATCGATATTTGCACATCACTGCATTCTCGGCAACTGCAGGCACCGTTTTTGAATCGGATCGTCACTGGGGATGAAAAATGGGTCCTCTATAACAATATTAAGCGTCGACATCAGTGGCTTATCCGTGAAACAAAGTCTGAACTTCAGTCAAGGAATGGACCCCATTCAGAGAAAATTTTGCTATGCGTTTGGTGGAATGTGCGAGGAATTATTCATTTTGAGCTTTTGCCAGGTAACTAAACAATCACAGCTGAAGTCTACTGCCAACAACTCCAACGATTGAAGATGGCATTACAAGAAAAACGTCCTGCATTAATTAATCGCAGAGGTGTTCTATTCCACCAGGATAACGCACACCCTCACACTGCTCGAATCACCACTGCCCAATTGGAGACATTTGGTTGGAAAAAATGCCTCATCCACCTTATTCTCCGGACATCGCACCTTCAGACTACCATTCATTCAGAAGTCTGCAACACCACCTAGATGGACAAAAGTTGCAATCCAGGGAAGCTATCGAAAACGAAGTGATCCTTTTTTTAACTCGAAGCCAAGGGATTTCTTCGAACGTGGCATAAAAAACCTTTTCTACAGGTTGGAGGAGGTTATAGAAACAGAAGGGAATTATATTGATGATTAATTTATCATTATGTCATTTAATTTTTGTTCTGAATGAACTAAAAAATCGAGCAGAATATATGTTACAACCTTATATAATATTTATTGGCTATATAATATTTATTGACTAAATAAAAACATTTAGTGCCAACATGTTGAGATTCTAAGTAAATAATTTGAATACACAATTAATAATTATAATTAGCCCTTGACAACTATTTATACATATTGAATAAAGAATTTTAAAATTATATATATATATATATATATATATATACACATAAGAGAGACAAGGAGACTTTGTGTATCGTATTGCAAATGGCAGTTTTAATATTAACATTTATGTTGTTCACTTTTTTATTCATATTTTTCTTAATTATTAATTAGAGGTAAATTGAAATATATTTTTTATATACTGTATATATATATTTAAGTCTGACATTGACCTATTTGAGCATTTGGTTTAAAATTTCTATATTAATAATTATTAAATTTGGTGTGTATCTGTCACAGGTTAAATAGAAATGAACAAGACTGTGGAACAGTATTTACTTTTATTTTAACATAATCCCTTTTCAAATATTTTTATTTGTTCAAAAGAAAATTGAATAAACAATATTATTGTTGTTGTAAAGGTATAGAATTTATCTCATTTATCTCATTGTTTTTCTCTCATTTACATATTTTATAGTTTACTAATGAATAATGATGATAATAATAATAGTGATAAATAATAATAATAATTATAATAATGATGATAATGATAATAAATATTTGCTTTATGAAGTCGACATAAAAGTTTTCTAACGTTTTAAAAAAATCCATAATTATTTTTGATGCGCCAACTCGCGAACCCGGTAGCGCGAGTTCGCAAAACCAAAATTCCACGCAACCTACACCAGATGTTTCTGTCTCTCCCAGTCATACGCAGTGTTGGGCACTAAAGCGTTAATCCGACACCAGATGTTTCTGTCTCTCCCAGTCATACGCAGTGTTGGGCACTAAAGCGTTAATCCGATAACAGTTAATTAACGAAGTTAACTTTTTTTAACGGAAGTTAATTTCCATTTATCGTTATCGGACCAGTTAACTTCCGATAACTCGATATTTAGTCTGTTAAAGTCCGTTAACACGTTAACTGCGAGGAGTCATCCACGAAAGATCACCGCTCCGCGAATGAATTCAAACCGCCATAACTTCAGTCTGCTTCCAGATCTCGCAAGGGGAGGTTGTGCGCTTTTTTATTGAAGGTAAGAAGGTTTTTTAACGTTAGTAAAAGTTCTATAATATTATATATATATTAATACGTATGGAGATACGGATGGTAAAATGTACGGTTGAGAAAAATTAATTTATAGTAATGACTAATGAATAAGTATTTTTACACTGCGTTAGTAAATCTCTAAAAAAGTATATATAGTATGTAAAATTTGAATAAGTTTTTATTCACTGATTGTAATATTGTCGTCGAATTAAATAACAATTGCGTATATTACATAGACAAAATATTTTATAGACAAAATAATTCATGGACAAAGTATTTTTATTTTATCGACTAAATAATTCAGATAAAATATTTTATAGATAAAATAATTACATAGAGAAAAATTACTTCTATTGAAAATTCAGAGAAAAAGGTTAAGTAAAATAAAATATTTTATATAACGTAATATTATATATTATATTATTATAATTAATATTATTTTGAATTAATTTTGCTATTTTGTTTGAATTAATATTTTATTAGTTCAGTTTCATATTTTATACGATGATATTTTACGTTTTTTAGGTTCTTCTGTATTATCGTCAACTAGACAGCGTTCAGTTCTCTCTTACCAAGCATTCTCTACAACTTTTAAACTTCTACCATGGAGCACCAAGAAGAAGTTCTCGACATTGAGATCGCCTCTGTCCCAGGCACTTCTGAGTCTCAGTCTATGGGTTTTAAAGCTTTTTTCCTTGATTTTTTAAATGTTAGTAAAGAAATAGTTATCGTTAACGGATTATCGTTAACTTCCGTTAACTTTGTAGTAAAATTATCGGATTATCGTTATCGGAGTTAAAAATTGGGGTTAACGGATTATCGTTATCGAAGTTAACTTTTTGGTTAACGGTGCCCACCACTGGTCATACGTAGCTTACTTTGGTAGCAAATAAAAATTTTGTCTTAACTGCCGGAAGGTACAAGGTACTGACCATCATGATACTCTCGGGTGACTGAATTCTTTAATATCAACAAACTGAGGGGTCGGTAAAATAAGAAAATGATTTAGGGTACTTTTTACTGAGGTTAGGTTAGGATGGATTAGGAAGTTAGAGTATGTTATGCTGACGTGACATTTGATCCCTTGTCACTTCTGGAGAATCCAATCAGATGAGCGTAGTACCCTCGCCACAGGCAGTTCTACAAGTCTTTAAAGAGTGCTAACCTTTTAGAAAACATTTACGTTCCATACAATAATTTCCAAACATTTTCCATAAATAATAATAAAATCACTCCTAACATATAACTATTTAGAAACAATTATTTTTACAATACACAGGAAATTGTTGTTAATCTGTAAATTGTTTCTATAACAGTTGGACCCCTGGTATTAAACTCATACCTAATTTTAGTGTGCAGTGATAAAGTGAAAATCTGTACAGTGATAAATTCAAATTCTGTACAGTGATAAATTAGGTTCTATATCGGATATTGGTTATCACTGCACACTAAAATTAGGTATGATTAAACTGAAGCTTGAACAAAATATTCAATTTGTTAAGGGATCCTGGCTAGCTGTCAATTGACGTTATCCTGAACTCTCAGCCAGTCATAATATCCTTTTTCTATTGGTCAATCATGGCAAAGGTTACATTCGTCATATGTCATACCAATAGATAATTTTAGTTTTAACTAAAAAGTGGCGAGAGAAGAATGCCCTTGTCCACCTTGAGAGATTTAGTGGAATTTGTACCTAATGAAAGTGGTGTTGGCTTTTTACAATTTAAAACATTGGTAAAAGATACTATTATACACGATTCACACTAGGCTTCTTTAAAGGAAAACTACAGTAAACACTGAACTGAAACTTTAACTGAAACAGTTTTTTGGTTTGAGCGTCCACACTACGTTTTACCGAAATTCGGAAAAAGTGTGTCCATTCTTTTAGTGAAATTTTAAGGTGGACTAAAAAATTTTGGATCACCTAAAGATCAGGGCCCCCAGCCTTCTTTAGTTAGCTTTATAAAGCTAACTAGCGAAAATATCAGGACCTACAGTAACCTAACCAATCGTCAAAGGCGTACAGTTGACCTATTGGTTAGGTTAGGTCGTGATATTTTTGTTAGTTAGCCTTATAAGGCTAACTAAAGAAGGCTGAGGGCCCTGATCTTCAGGTAATCCAAAATTTTAAGCAACATTTATAAGGTGTGTGCGGTTGATATTTCATTTTAACTCAGGTATTACTATTTTTGGAGCAAGTGTAGTTTACGTCCCCCTGACGCAAAAGGGGACACAAACTACACTACGTCAAAGCTGGGGAACGTAAACTACAGGGTGTCCCGTAAGTCTGGACCCATAGGGAAAAATAATAAAATTACAAAATAGTCCAAAAATTTATTACATAATCTGTTCAAAGTGTCCGCCGTTGTGTCGCACACATAGTTGACGACAATCTCCACTGCGACAGCACTTTCTGAATCACAGTCGCAGAAATTTCTTGACACACCTCCCAATGCGTGCTTTAAGGTGGAAAATGTTCTGAAGTTTGACCTCGTACACTTTGGCTTTCAAGTGGCCCCACAAATAAAAATCATAATAAAAAATAATAAAAAAAATAATAATAAAAATAATAATAATAACATAATAAAAAATATATTATAAATCCATATGGGTCCAGACTTACGGGACACCCTGTACACTAGTATCTTTAGGAGACATTTTTTAAATGAATCCATCAAATAAAACGTTAAAACTAACGAAAATATTAAGATTTAACCTAACCAATCGTCACTTATGTCACATATATATATATATATATATATATATATATATATATATATATATATAATATATATATATGTCTTTTCCGTTTGGGGGCTACCAACGAATTTCAATGAAAATCGGTATACTAATGTAGTTTTGATCACTGATTTCAAAAATCACTTTTTTTTTGGGGGGGGAGAAATGAAAAACAAATATGTTAGAGCATACTGTAGTATGCGGTCTACCTACGATTGGTTAGGTTTAATCATGATATTTTCGTTAAACTAACGAAAATATCATGACTAAACCTAACCAATCGTCAAGGGCGATTAACATTGGGATGTAAACAAGCAATTAGCAAACAAGATAAGAAACTATACTTCAAAGGTAGACCACCGAATCATAGGTAGACCGCATACTACAGTAGCACCGATTAATGTGTGTTTTAACTAGTTTAAACTAGTTACAGAGGATTGTGTTAAATTTAGCCAGAGTCACAAACTGCTACTGTTTATGAAAAAGCACTCTAAGTGTAGAAAAGTGTGTTCCTTTGATAATTAATTTGATAAAAATACCCAGTTCTTTCGTTGCCAAAAGCGTCGGCCAAACAGTATAAAATGCAACTTTACGAAGAATATGTTTTTTGAAGGATCCCGGCAGATCTGTAAAAGTAGCAGAAAAAAATCAAGAATTAATGCCCAGTTAGGTCAAGTGAATGCCTGGTTAGGTCAACTGTACGCCCTTGATATTTTCTTTAAAAACACATTAATTATTTAAAGTGCTCTAACATGTTTGTTTTTCATTTCTCCAAAAAAAGAAAGTTATTTTTGAAATCAGTGATCAAAACTACATTAGTATACCAATTTTCATTAAAATACGCTGCTAGCCCCCAAACGGAAAAGATTCATATATATATATACTGTATATTGACGATTAGTTTGGTTAAGTCGTAATATTTTCGTTAGTTTTAACGTTTATAAATTGACGATTGGTTAGGTTAAGCCGTAATATTTATTTTCAAAAGTTTTGACGTTTTATTTGATTAGGTATGCACGGACAAAGTTGGGGAACGCAAACTATACTAGTACAAAGTTGAAGAACGTAAACTACATTAGGCACCACAGGGGGGGACGTAAATTACACTTGCTCCCTATTTTTCCTTACATATTAGAAAAAAAAAAACCTACGGAGAATTTAAGAGCTTCATCTTCATTTTTAAAATAAATCGTTTAAATGAGTGTTAATAAAAAAAAATTAATGCTTATTCGTAATGGTTGAGATAACGTACAAATTTAACCAGGAAATTAAATAGGTTTAAATGATAAGCCCATTTGTTAATTTAGTAAAATAACAAAGTTTATTGTAAAAATTAAAATTACTTATACCTTGGCTAGGTACAGAAACTAGGTTCACTATGAAAATGTTGCCTCTTCGGAGGGTATTACTTATAGGTTAATCGGCCTAAGTATACAGTTGAATCTGTGGTTAAATTACACTAGGCAACAAATTTCAACTTTTTTTTTGTTACAGACACGTGAACTACTGATTCCTACTAAAGCGCTGATGCTGATTTCAGATCTGATATCAAAATTTCTCTATCACGTCCAGATTTTGTGTAACCGAAAACCCCTATTTTTCATTTTTTTTCTCACCCGCTTCTATTACGAAAGCCGTCTAAGCTACTTTTCCGTGCCACGTTTTATGTTAAGCATACTTAAATAATTAGTGAACAGGGATGTCTTTCCTCCCTTATTCTGGCTTAAGACAGACAGCGGAATTCCGCTGGCGGAGTTACCACCCCTGCGCCCAACCATCCACCCAAAGCGCGTTAGTATTTTGTTGTTACTACTGAAAGGCAAATTCCTGTTCTTAAGTGAAACTTTGGTGTGTCCTCTTCCTTTGTCGCTTGTAGGATGACGAGCTCTCCTTCTGCAGGAACCAACAATAATCATATTTGGGTTGAAATTACCTTGGTATCTGTTTTCCATAACTGAGATCTGTTGGTGGAAGCGCTCACCATGCTCGTCACTTACAGCCCCAAGGTTGGCCGGGAAGAAGTCAAGATGAGAATGTAAAAAATGAATTTTCAAAGACATTCTGCATCCCATTATTTCATAAGATTTAAGCATGTTTTCTACGAGTTTACGGTGGTTTTCAGCTTTGTGGTTTCCAAGAAAATTTTTGACAACTTCAACGAAAGATGTCCATGCTCCTAGTTCATTCTCATTTAGGTTAGATGGAAACAATGAGTCGTGGATGACACTGCGGATCTGTGGTCCAGTGAAAACTCCAGCTTCTAGCTTAGCATCTGTCAATATTCCTTTGAATTTATCCTTTAAATATTGGAAACCACTACCTTGATGATCCATACCCTTCACGAAATTTTTCATAAGGCCAAGTTTAATGTGAAGTGGTGGAAGATGTACTTTCTGAGGGTCAATAAGTGCTGGGTGTTTCACATTGTATTTACCAACAACATGTTCAGTTCTAGATGGCCAATCATGTTTTTTGTAGTGGTTCTTGTCATCTCTGCTGTTCCATAGACACAAAAAGCACATATGCTTTGTGTAGCCCAACTGTAACCCAAGAAGTAATGATACAACTTTAAGGTCGCCACAAATATTCCATGTGTGGTCCTTATATTTGATGAGTCTTAGCAGCAGTTTCATCGATTCATAAGTCTCATTAAGGCCAGTGGCATGTGCTACAGGTATTGAAGGTTTTTCATTGCCGTTGTGCAGTAATACAGCTTTAAGGCTAGCTTTACTAGAGTCAATGAACAGTCTCCATTCTTTTGGATCATAGCGACAGCCAATCCCTTGCATCAGACCACTGATATCGTGGCAGAAACAAACGTTTTCTTCCTGTAAGTAAATGATGAAAACTGCAAATGGCGATGGCGGAAATGGGAAACTTTGGTGTTTGGTTGGAGAAGATTAAATTCTTGAAGTCTTGAACCAAGCAACTCTGCCTTTTCTTTTGGTAATTCCAAATCGCGCACTAAGTCATTTAACTCCGCTTGACTTAACAAATGTGGGGAAATATTTGCATCTGGAACATATATGCCATCTTTCCCTGTTTCTATATCACTAGCAGAATCTTCAGATGAACTGCTGTCTGTTATCGTTGCTGGTGGAACTGGTGGTGGATTTGTTTCATCATGTGGTACTGGTTTCATTGCTGATTCGCAGTTTGGGTACGTGATCTTTGATTTGTTTTTCTTTATGAAACCAGCAATCTTTGTCAAACAAAAATAACAATCATTGAAGTGATTTTTCGGCTCACGCCAAACCATGGGGACTGAGAACGGCATAGCTTTTCTTTTACCATTCATCCAAGCTATTAACATTGCATTGCACTGTGCACAGCAAATATGTGGTGCCCAGTCCCTCTGTTGGTCTCCTAACTTACAGTCAAATAACACTTGTAGGCAAGTTTAATCTTTGTTGTTATGTTTCTACGTTGTGGCTTAGGTGTATATTGTCCACAGACAAAGCAGAAGTTGTCTGGGTGATTTACACAAGCACGTCTATTTGATGCCATTTTGAATTACCATACAATATTTGAAAAAACGTAGAAAGTAATTATTACGATGTGCAAAATAAAAAGAAATACACCCGTAGTACAAAACAAATGCTATAAAAACCACACAAGTCACCACAACCTGTCACTTGCTCATCAGCAGAGAGCTTCAACAACCGTTCTGCTTGACTGTCACGTAGCGACTGACCGTTGGGCCGTTGCCCGTTACTATGCTCTTGACTCAGTGTTGCCAACTTGGGATAAATTTTATTTATCAAAATTGTTCGAATTTGTATATAGTTGGCAAAAAAAATTGCTTTAACCTTGAAAAGCAAGTTTCATATTACTGGCATTAAGCCGATTAAAACCAAAATCTGGACGTGGTAGAAAATTTTACTAAAAGTGATTTGCATTTTACACAAAATCTAGACGTGATAGAAAAAATCTAATTATAGATTTGAAATCAGCATACCGACATTAGCTAGGAGCACCTATTTGGTCTTCTGTAACAAAATCTTTGTTGCCTAGTGTTATTATTCAGGACAACGGTGTGGTTATATTTATTTAAAACATGCAAAGTATAAAATGTAAGTCTGACAAATTTTTAAACGTGACCCAGTTAGGTTAATTGAATACCCAGTTAGGTCAACTGGGATAATCTCTAGGAGCGCTCCATTTTTCAATATTAAACATACACTCATAAAACATATACCATTTGAAAGCTCACATTTTTCTGAGTCTAAAAATGTAGTAATCCAAAAGTATCAATAGCAAATGCAAGATTATAGAAAAAATTACAAGTTACATTTTTAAGTGAATATTTCCTGTTTTGGCTATAATGTACTTTTTTCATAAAATATTTTTCCTGATTGGGCTATTTTTTCGCTCCTCTGCGACTTAATTAGTTGGTTGGATTCTGTTCTGTCTATTTTTTTTTTCTAATTGTTTTCAGTTTGGTCGTGTTTGTGATAGAATTATGACGTTCTGTTCGTGTAGTTTCTGACTTCGAGAACTTGATTCGTCATGTGCCCTAGATGAAGAGAAAGCATTGGATGTTTTTATCTTTTCAATATTAAACATACACTTATAAAACATATACCATTTGAAAGCTCACATTTTTCTGAGTCTAAAAATGTAGTAATCCAAAACTCAAAAGTATCAATAGCAAATAAAAAGTAACTAGGTTTAATTGTTTGACGCGTGACGTAATTAATTATATACATTATAAAGGTTGGCTAAGTTATAAATCTTCAGTCTGTGTTGTAAGATGGAATTTTTGGTAATTGTTACGCCCCCGTAAAGGTCACGCATCACAAATTGATCGGTATAGGGTTTTATATTTAAACCTAGTTACTTTTTATTTGCTATTGATACTTTTGGATTACTACATATTTAGACTCAGAAAAATGTGAGCTTTCAAATGGTATATGTTTTATGAGTGTATGTTTAATATTGAAAAATGGAGCGCTCCTAGAGATTTACCGTCAACTGTACGCCCTTGATGATTGGTTAGGTTAAGTCGTGATATTTTCGTTAAAACTAAGAAAATATCATGACTTAACCTAACCAATCGCCGAGGGCGTGCAGTTGACCTAGCCGGGCGTGCAGTTGACCTAACCGGGCATTCAATTGACCAGAGGCAACTCACAAGTAGATAGATCACAGCACTGCATTATCACATGCTCACACTACAACAATAATATTCAGACTAAACTAGGTCTAAGCAGGCAACAAATAAACATTAATAACAACAAGACGAAGTAAACAGGAACAAATTTACATTTTCTGAATTTGACCACAGACTATATACCAGCACAGCATAAGAAATAATTTAACCACGGATTCTATACTTATGTCGGTTAGTCTAGTATATTTTGTATTTTTAGTTTTTATATTTTATATAATTATTATTATGATAGTTAGTTATAATTAGTTAAGGTTAATTTCTATTCAGAATGGCAACCAGTACCCGTATATATGGACTTTGGTTTTATAGGTTTTAGAGGATGCTAAAATTGCTAAATACAATGGTGAGGTCCATTTTTGTCGTTGTGCACTGAATAACAAATTGCACAATTGCACAAGTGTTGCACTAGTTGGTGACTGCGCTTCTTGTTTATGTGTACGTGGGCTCTGTTTCTTTATGCGCATGCGTGCATCCATTAGTACAGTTGCGCAAGGGAGCATCTCATTTATAAAAAAATCATGGCTTGTGAAGGTTGTGAGCAAACGTCCTATATGTTAATTGCCGAGGTGTTTAATGAGTGGCAACCAGTAATGTTGCATATAGAAAGTCGTTTTAGGAGATACTGAATACAGTCGTGAGGTTATTTTTGTCGCTAACTAAAACTAACCTAACTAAACCGGCGATCCTTCAGAATCCAGCCGTAAGTTAGTTTAAAAAATAAGTCGTTATTTGATGAATGGTGATTGCTTTTAATGCACTAAATTAGTTATTTTTTTAATAATTGTAATAATTGCAGCCTATAATTGCAGACCTATAGTTGAATGCCCGATTAGGTTAATTGAATGCCCGGTTAGGTCAACTGTACGCCCTTGATGATTGGTTAGGTACAGTATATCAAAGTTAGGTTAATTGAATGCCTGGTTAGGTCAACTGAATGCCCGGTTAGGTTAATTGAATGCCCGGTTAGGTCAACTGTACACCCTTGACGATTGGTTAGGTTAAGTCATGATATTTTCGTTAGTTTAACGGTTTATTTTTTAAACTAATTTACGGCCGGATTCTGAAGGATCGTCGGTTTAGTTAGGCTAGTTTTAGTTAGCGATAAAAATAAACCTCACGACTGTATTCAGTATCTCCTAAAACCCATAAAACGACTTTCTATATGCAACATTACTGGTTGCCAATCAGATTAGAAATTTACTTAGTTAATTAGGCTATAATAACGGGTGAAAAACTATTTTTTACAACTTTGGGCTGGTCCATGCTGGACAAATTTTCCAGGCTGCTACAAGCAAAGTTAATCTAGGCCTAGATCTAAAGTAAGATTCCTTTCTCAATAGCTTCTTTGTCTATTATGACAATAAAAAAGAACAGTATGCCTATAACTATACAGGGTGTCCCATAAGTCCGGCATCATAGGAGAAATTCATATTTTTCTATTTCTACAAACCATAATTCATATTTTTCTTATGCTCGGGATGCCAATTTTCCGTCCACCATTCTGTTCAGTGACGAGGCTGTTTTTTATGGAAATGGTGAGGTAAATCGACAGAACACCCGCTACTGGTCTCAAAACAACCCTCACTGGTATACCTCTTCAAAGGAACAAGGTGCATCTCGGGTGATGGTATGGTGTGGCATTTGGAAGGATCGCATCATAGGCCCCCTCTTTTTCGATGAACATGTCACTAGAGGCACCTACCTATGTATGCTCAAGGAAGAAGCATTTCCCAGTGTCTTGAAGGAAGAAGGAAATTTCCCAACATGGTTCCAGCAAGACTGCGCTCCTGTATATTACAGCACCCAAGTAAGGGGATACCTGTACCAACAATTCCCTGGTCATTGGATAGGACGTCGAGGGCCTGTGGAATGGCCAGCTAGAAGCCCGATCTCACGCCACTAGATTTTTATCTCTGGGGCCACTTGAAAGCGCTGGTATACGGAGAGAAAATTAGGAGTGTTGAACATTTGCGGCAGCGCATTATTGGGGCATGTAACACCATTACTCCTGACATCATTCACCGTGTGCTTGCTGACTGGGTATCACGTCTGAATTTGTGTATTGAAAACAATGAGGGACATATTGAGCACGTTCTGCAAATAAAAGCTTTTGTTTTGCCTTTTTTTATTATTTTTTCTATGATGCCGGACTTATGGGACACCCTGTATAATAATACTGGTGAACAAAGTTTTTGCACAGAAATATTTTTACTTCAACTATATGTAATTTTTTACGTTGATTAAGGAAATGAAAACAGAATTTTTCTATCACCCGCAGTTTTAGAGTGACACACGAATTTACATTACATAGGATTTGAGTCAGAATAAGAAGGGGGCGGGGTCTGCCCCTTGCTCCTCCTCTGCTTATAAGTTGCTGCACGTCACTGTTGACTTTCATTTGTCAGTTACTCACTTGATTTCGCTCAGTGAACATTTTAGGTGAGTTCAATATGCAATTTCTTTAATATTGCTATTACGTCTATAAATTAGTCCAAATTTCATTTTCGATTCAATCAGTATTGGTGGGTGATAGACAAATTTTGTGGTCATTTTTTAACTCAGCGGTAGAAAAACCTATGAGATCCACCCATTTTTGCTCATGTGACCAAAAAAAAGTTCTTTTTTGTCATCCAGTGTAATTAAAAACTAGGCCAAGTTAAAAAATGAAAACTTAAATGTTTTTTGAAAAAAACATAGGCGTATGAGTGATTGCCTTCGATTGCAGACTCTTTAAATGCACATTTTACTTCAATAGCGGATAAGCTTCGCTCACAATTACTAAATAATGATCACTCACCTCTAGAATATATGCCACCAGCCCACTAAATTCATTTTCTTTTATTCCTGCTACCTCTACTGAGGTCCGGAATATTATTGGTAAATTAAAAAATACAAAAAATAACATTCATAACATTCCTGTACCTATATTGAAACTTGTTAAAGATAAGATATCTGTAACTTTGGCTAAAATTATCAATCAAAGTATTTCCAAAGGAATATTCCCATCAATGCTAAAAACTGGTTGTATAACACCCTTTTTAAAGGGGGTGATCCTAAACTAGCAACAAATTACAGGCCGGTGTGTTCATTGTCTGTGTTCAGCAAAGTTTTTTAAAAAATTGTAAAAAAGTAGAATGCAGCGATATTTAGAATCCTACAATTTATTATCTCCAAATCAATATGGCTTCCGTAATAATAAACAACGGAAATGGCTATTTTAAATCTTATGGAAAATGCAAATATAGCTAAAGAGAACAAAAAATAATGATATCAGTATTTATGGATTTGAGTAAGGCGTTTGATGTAATAGACCATAATATTCTACTTAATAAATTATATTGTTACGGCTTTAGAGGAGCAATCAGTGATTGGTTTAAAAGTAATTTGTCCAATAGATATCATTTTGTATCAGTAAACAAGTTTTGCTCAACTAAAGCGTTTGTCAAACATGGTGTGCCACAGGGCTCAGTTCTAGGTCCACTGTTATTTTTATTATATATAAATGACCTTCCACGTTCATCTGATATACTGAACTTCATAATGTTTGCAGATGATACAAATGTCTCTTTTTCTTGCAAAGATGTTAATTCAGCTAAGAATATATTTAATTCAGAATCCATCAGTGTAATGAAATGGTTGACCCCTATAAACTGTTCCAAAATACCAGTAAAACAAATTTCATGATTTTTACTAATAAAAAAAATGTATATCTTGAACTTAATGTTAATGAAATCGCTATAAAGGAGTGTACTGTAACAAAATTTCTTGGTGTAATGCTAGATAAGAATTTGCAATGGAGTGATCATGTAAATTATATCGCGAAAAAGATTTCAAGGAGCGTTGCTATAATGTTTAAACTTAGAAATGTAGTCCCTAAACAAGTTTTATTGACTCTTTATCATACAAAATCATTAATTTACAATGGTTAAATAGATATTTTGTAACTCATCAAGAATTCATTCGTATCAGACCAGAAATAGATCAAAGCTTGTTGTATTTCAATTTAGATTGTCTTCATCTCAAAAACTACCCATTTTCATTGGATTGAAACTATGGAATGATTTAAATGCCAGTATAAAAAATATTGTGAATGTAAATTTGTTTAAAATCAAATTGAAATCCCGATTAACAATCGCATACTAACAAAAATCTAGGATTAATGTCCATTACTATTGTTTACTAATTATTAATTTCTCGTGTGTAATCTAGCATTAAAAACACACTTCTTGGGATTGTTCAGTTCTTATCTCTCATGTAAAATATTGGTTTCTTTGTATGGTATTGGTATAGTGCCTTTAATGGTGACCTTGTATTTGTCATGTCAGTAGTGATAATTTAAGATTAATACATGTTTTAGCTATTAATAATACAGTTTCGTAAACTATCGAATAGATTCGGTTATCGTTTCCCTAAAATTGTCTAGTGTGAATCGAGTATAATTTGTACGAAAACGTGATGTCCAGTGTAGTTTATATGAAAAGGGTGAGAAATTTATGTTTATATGTACATTTAAATTATTCCTATCGACAAAGACATAGTCTGATAATTTCTGTTAAGTAAAGTAAAGTTTTACAATAGGCTAGGTGGTCGTTTTGGGTTGGTTAATTATTTCCCACGTGGCCAACTCTTGGCCAATCAAGGTCCTTGTAACAAATTGCAACTTTTATAAAAAAAACAGTGTCCCCGAATTTAATATCATATTTATCATATCTTTTACAATTTCTTAAGCTTTAAGTGATTTATTACTTTAATCTAATTTTGTATAAGTTTTATTAAACCCCTCAGCAAAGACATCTTCCCTCCAAAACACAGACATTGCCGATAGAATAGACAAACAGCGCATTTATGGGTCCTGGGCCAGACCAGTTCCTCCCCAGAGTGTTGCGGGAAGTGCGCGACCAGGTGGCTCCCCACCAACAAATCGTTGGAGACGGGCCAGGTGCCTGGTGACTGGAGGGAACCCATTAGTCCCATTAGTCTCACTTCGGTTGTAGGTAAATAAAGGGAATAATAGCGGATAGGATCGTTGACAATTTGGATTCCTACAAGCTGCTTGGGGACTCCAGTAGTATAGCCTCAAAAAGGGAGAGTGCAAGAATGTTGCAAGTGATTATGTAATGTTGCCAAGGGGGGTGGGGTTGTTGCAAAGGGGGGGTGTTGCAAAAAAAAAAAAAACAAAGGGCCCTTTTTTGCCAACCGGGGTTGCAAGGGGCATGCAACTTGGAGGCGGAGTTCTCCCCCAAGCTATTCCCCCCAAAGGGCCAGAAAGGAGAGAAAGGAGGAGAGAAAGGAGGAGAGGTGTTCACCTGGCAGGAGCCAAGTGCATATTAAGAGTTGGCTGAATCAGCAAGTTGGCTGAATCAGCCAGTTGGCTGAGCCAAGGGGGGGAGGGATACACCTGCAGGAGAGAGAGAGAGAGAGTAGTTGCCTTTGATTGCAAGGCATGCAACTTGGAGGCGGAGTTCTCCCCCAAGCTATTTTCGTTTACCTAACCTAAGAGGCCTCTAAGGGGTTTTCCCAAAGGGCCAGAAAGAGAAGGACCAGAGGTCCTTGCTCGGCTGGGAGCCGAGCTTGAATGACTCCGTCAGTCGTCTCTCGGTCTTTTATAAACCTCTATTCTGGCTGAGTTGCCAGATAGCGCCATGTATTCAGTTGCTGAGTTGCCAGATCACGCCATGTATTCAGGTGCTGTGTTGCCAGATCGCACCATGTATGCAGTTGCTGAGTTGCCAGATCACGCCATGTATTCGGGTGCTGAGTTGCCAGATCGCACCATGTATTCCAGATAGCGCCATGTGTTCCAGATAGCAAAAAACCATATATTAATCATCCATTTAAATAGTGTACCACAATATATGATGGTAGATGAATCCAATTAAATTCTGTTTATTAAATAAATAATTTTTACACACTTAATCTTTATTATAAATATTTAAGTCACGAATAACGAAAATTTACGAAACAATTCATTTAAAAGTTGAAATTAGCCAAAACACAATCCGCTATAACGGGGTCGGTTTCGAAGAACACCTGATGGTTGAGAGACCTTCCCCCAATCCCTGATAAGCCTCCCTTCAATCTCCTCTCTCTCTCTCTCTCTCGTCCCCCTTCACTCCAAATCTTAACTTTCACACACACACACACACACACACACACACGCGCGCGCGCACGAGGAAAGGCAGAAACTAGAACAATTCGAATCGTGTCCCAAGAGGATTTTCTCCCCATAAATTTACCTTTCTTGAAGTCACATCGACCAAAAACTCTCCTGACTCCCTTTCTTAGAGAATTGTGAAAAATTACTAAACTGTAAGTAAAAATAAAAACCACTTTTGGAAATCCTAAAGTGTTTTGCATTGTATAAAAAACATTGCAACTGTTTGGGAGGATGTTACTGCGATTGAAAATGTCGATGAAATTAATAGAAAAATAGTGCTACTCGCCAATACCATCAATATATATATATATATATATATATATATATATATATATACAGTGGCGGCTCCTCTATAAGGGCCATAGGGGCCGGGCCCCACCAGTAATCTCTGCACAAAAGCAAAAAAATGAAATAAATTATTAAGTTTTCGAGTTAGATATGTAACATATTTTTTTTCTAAGTTATAGACGCTTTCTTCAACATGAGCATGAAATCTTATATCTAAAGGGCTCATTTAAATTGGCCCTATATACACTATTTTATACACAGTATTACGAGAATTGACGCACCGCGCGGATCCTGATTTCTCCTGATTGGTTTAATATGCTGATCTTGGGGCCACGGTGAAGTGGCCCGGAAGGCGAAAATTTTCGTTTAAATTATCGCAGTCATATTTGATTTAGAGATTGTTTACGGTGGTTTTTTTGTCAATGAATAAATATTAATCTATTTAATGAACAGATGGGGGTCATTAATTCCCACAATGTAAAGATCTGTTTTTATTCATTTACAGTTCATTTTATATTTACCTTTTTCAATGTGTAATTTTAATTAGTTACCCTCCAATTACATTTTCTTTGAATAGTCAAAGATTATGTCATTGAAAACGGAACAGCTGATTAGCTTTTCTTTTTATTTGAATTCAGTCTGTTTAGGAAACCGGAAGTGAATGGTATGGTAGTGCTTAATTATAGTGTTCTAATCGATTTGGTGGCGAATAATATCATTAATATTTAACCAAAGTTTGTCTACCCTTACCGGTATATGATGAACAGAGTAGACGAGATATTAAAAAAGCCATTTTCCTCCTTAAAACTGGAGGAAAAATTAGAAATAAAAAGACGGCGTATATCAGCCTACAGACATAATAATTACACAGCGAGATGGAAAAAACAGAACATTTTCAAGCAATTGGTTTGGTAAGAAAGAATGGCTGACGGTTAGTAGTGCAAAGAGTTCCTTATTTTGTTTTTATTGTCTATTATATGGAGGAGAAAGTGTGTGGACTAAAACTGGTTGTAAAGATTTAAAACATCTTTCTGAACGAATCCAGAAACACGAATCTAGTAAATCTCATATAAACAATGCTGTCCAGTTCAGAATGTTTGGAACCACAAATATTTTATCTGTTATTAATGAGGGATATCGCCATGGCATTCAGAGACATAATGAAATTGTGGACAAAAATAGGCATGTTTTATCAAGAATAATTAACTGCTTAAAATTCTGTGGTACGCATGAGCTCTCATTACGAGGACATAATGAAGGTGAACAATCCTGCAATCGTGGAGTATTTTTAGACATGATTAGCTATACAGCTACCTTAGATAGTACGCTGAGTGACCATCTTGAAAACAACAAAGTTGCAAAAAACACATCTAAAACAATTCAAAATGATCTTTTGGAATGCATGTATGAAGTTTACATTGCTGAAATAAAAAAGGAAATAGATGAAATAAGTTTTGTTTATGTCCAAGCCGATGAAACAACAGACGTGGCTTGTAATTCACAATTTGTAATTATACTACGATATCTAAAAAACTTCGAACCTGTTGAATATAGGATACTGCAAATGGACTTACAAATGTGCTTACTGAAGAACTACAAAAATTTCATCTCAAACATAAACTCGTTGCACAGGCATATGATGGGGCGGCCGTAATGCGTGGCCTACATTGTGGTGTACATGTTCAAATGAAGAAAATTTATCCACATGCACATTACATTCACTGTTACGCACACCAGCTAAATATTACCGTTAAAAATGTCTGCTCATCAAATAAAAATATGAAACTGTTTTTCTCGATCCTAAATGGAATTAGCACATTTTTTAATATGTCTCCAAAGCGAAGTAGTCTGCTTCTTGAAATTTGTCAAACACGTATTCCTCATGTGTCCCAAACAAGATGGAATTTTCATTCCAGAGTGGTTAATAGTGTTAAAGAGAACAAAGAGGAGCTCACTGAATGTTTTGGAAGAATTCAAAATGATGAGGGTTGGGATGATAAAAGTATATGCGAGTCTATTGGATTCAAAAGGTCGCTTGAAGATGAGGAGTTTAATTTTTGGCTCTTATTCTTTTATTCTGGAATGAAACACGTAGAAATTTTATACAATGTCCTGCAAGCAAAAAAACGACCAGTGTTACCACTGCACAGGCATTAAAAGACTGAATTATCTATGAGTCAATTAAGAGAAGAGGTTCCAGTCTTTATTTCGAAAGCTTTTGAAAATCATAATGAAATCCCATCACGTCCAATAAAAAATGCAAAAAGGGATATGATTGGGACAAAAACTGATAAACTTTGTAGTTTTGCAAAAGATGCATGCACTCGCATTACTAACGAGATGAATGAGCGATTTGGAAACCAGAAATATTTCGCTCCTTTGCTGTAATAGATCCCAAAGAATTTAATCATCATCTTAGACAATTCCCAGTTGAATACTGCAAAGATATTGAAACTAATTATCCTATGCTAAGGGGAGAAAAACTGTCTTCTGAATTAGAAATCGTGTACTCAAACAAAAGCTTTGCTAATATTTCGAGCGTTTGCGCTTTAATGCGCTTCTTATACAAAACAAACTGCTAGATACCTTTTCTGAAGTGTCAAAATTATTGGAAATTGTCTTAGTGACGCCTGTTTCTACTGCCGATTCTGAACGCTGTTTCAGTACATTGAAACGAATAAAGACATTTTTAAGAAACACGATGACACAAGATCGCCTAAATGCTTTGGCTGTCTGTTCAATACACAAAGAGTTTATATCGCAAATTCCGGACTACAATAAAAAGGTAATTGAAAAATTTGCCAACAGAAAAAACAGAAGAGGAGAATATTTATATAAATAAACGTGAGTATACACCTTATGATAAAATATTAACTAATTTCTGTTTGTTTTTAATTTTATTTCATTCTCAACTAAGTTTATTTTACTGTTTTATAATGTGTATGTGTGTACACGCACAGAAAAGTGCAAAAATTACATGATTTACACTGATTGAACAGAATGCAGTTGCGAACTATTACCGTACTTTAAAAAGCGGAAAAACCAATAATAATTGCAGTAAATTCATTGTTTGCCTCCATACATACTGATGGGATACATAAATATTTTGATATTAAGTATATGCATCAGTCGGGCCCCACCAACTATTATGAGCACGAGCCGCCACTGTATATATATATATATATATATGGCGTGATATAGTATCTCGCTTCGCCGAACTAAAACAAAACACTCGATCGTATTCACAAATCACACACACACACACACACACACACACACACACACCGGAAACCAATGCATTTTTCATCTCTCCGTGGAGCAGGACGAATCACACGTGCTCGCCTTGATGAATTTAATGTTAATGAAATCGTCAAGTAGAATATTATGGTCTATTACATCAATCACCTTACTCAAATCCACCGCCAATACCCTCAATTTAGTAATAATAACAACTATCTCTCATACACTATATATATATATATATATATATATATAAATGGAATTTCACGGAATTAAAACAATCACTAAGCAGTTAAAAGAATTCGCTCTATTATCATATTCACAAATCTACACACACACACACACACACACACACACACACACACACACGCCTGTATATATATTATGAAAATAAGGAAAAATACCAAATGTATATTAATTCAAATGATGCTAAACGTATATTATAAGAAATTAATAGAGTTATATTTTTAAGTCCAAAATTCTCGAATTTAAAGGCACTCTTTTTATATTTTCCATTCACCGAAGCATGGTCGTGCATGCCGATTAATATGCTTTTAGGAAGATTTCCCATATGTGTGTCTATTTTGTTTTGGTAAGCCTTTCAAAAACAAAAAATATTACGCGCTTTTCACCTTAAAGTGTCGATGACGGGGATGAAATAAAAGGTAGGACGCGAGCCTACATTTGTCAAATTAGCTCAGACGAAATACACACACAAATCTTTCAACCCTTATATATATATATATATATATATATATATATATATATGAACTTTCACCGAATTAAAACAAATCACTAATCAGTTAAAAGAATTCGCTCTATTATCATATTCACAAATCTACACACACACACACACACACACACACACACACACACACACAAACCTCTGTATATATTACGAAAATCAGGAAAAATGCCAAACGTGTATTAATTTAAATGAAACTAAACGCATATTAATTTAAAACAATTGAATTTTGTCCTTTTAAGAGAATTATTTATTATAAGAATTTAATTACTCAATATAAGAAATTAAACATTAAACATCACACACACACACACACACACACACACCCGGAAACCAATGCATTTTTTCATCTCTCAGTGGAGCAGAACGAATCACACGTGCTCGCCCCTGGAGACCTTTTGAAAGAATTCTATGTCAAGGATTTTTGGTACGAACTTGCTCTTCTAACTTTCCGTGCCTTTGACTTGTAATTAAAAAATGATTTTATTAAATGCGCTGGCTATTTTTCTTGCAAACTTGTATGGTATCAGCTTCTTAGTTTATTGAAATGAATGAATAAAAATGGAAAGGTATATTATTATCATTATCATTATCGTGCTTTTTTCAAAATTAACACACAGATTTTCGTCAGAGGAAGATATGGTAAACAATTCAAAACGCACGTTCGTCCTCCCTCACTCCCCACCACTCATCTGTGATTGTATATATAATAAACGAAAGAATGCTCTTTTAAAAATATAATTAGAGGATATATATATATATATATATATATGGAAGGGCTGTAGTATCTCGTTTCGCCGAAATAAAATCAAAACAATCGATCGTATTCGCAAATCTACACACACGCACACACGCACACACACACACACACACACATCCCGGAACCAATGCATTTTTTCATCTCTCCGTGGAACAGAAAAAATATTACGCGCTTTTTCACCTTAAAGTGAATTAAAGCAATTTTACGAAAAGAATAGGAATTTCAGAATTAAGTTAACATTTATACATAAATACAAGGTTAGAAGCTTTATCAATTCCTAATTTATTTCTCAATGATAACCTATATTTTTAATATAATTAATTAATTTTCCTTTTATCATAACTCAGCCGAGCAACGATGTTAAGCAACGTTGGAATGCAAAGGATACTTCCATTACACTTTCCTCACCAGCGAGACTTTAAACTACGTAGGCCCATCACCGCCCAAACATTATTTTGACTGTATGGATGAACGTGAAGACTTTGATCGATACTACAACAGTTTTAAGAAAGTAACCCTTATAATATAGCTGATGAATGTGAGCGTTATTGCGTGAACGATGTGCGCGTGCTTAGAGTATGTTTCCAGGCCTTTAGAAGAATGTACATAACCCGATTCAAATGCGATCCACTGCAAGTAGCATTCAGAATTTTTCTATCACCCATAGTTTTCGAGAAAATAATATTTCCATTTACTCAGAGTTTCCCGCAGATCTTATATAAACTCCTCCTAAATACCAGTAAAACAAATTTCATGATTTTACTAATAAAATAAATGTATATCTTGATAAATTTAATGTTAATGAAGTCGCCTTGGCAATTTCCAGTTCCGAGAAAAAGAATCTCAAAGCCATTTCTCTCTCTGTGCATATATATTATTAAAAATGTTAATTGTTCTAAGACTATTTATAAAAGAAAATGGGATTTTGGCACAACTTGCATAATTATGTATTCTACAACTTGCTTATTGTAATTTTAAATATGTTATGAACGTTATACGCGTCACTATTAAATGTCATTTATATTTTTTTACTTTCGATTTGATTTTGGATTATGTGTTTCAGCTTTGTAATTTTAATTTTTGTTATTGAACAGTTTTAATTTTGTACTTTAGATCTAGCTATCCACGTTTATATATTTTTGTCATTTATACATTTTTCAGGCATTGAAATGCGATAGAGTCCCCCGAAACAGCGGATGCTGCCAAATATAATAACTTTTCTGCGCTACGTCATCGTCTTTATCCTAAATATAAAGTTTAATTCAGTTCTTAGTACCTCTGTCATTCAATTATTAATCTTATATGTTATAATGTTTCAGAACATTCATATGATCCCTATCCAGATAAAAGCCTAGTCCAAACGTATTTGGTTTTAGAATTTATAAATCTTAAAAAGATGTAGGAAAACAAGAAACACAAAGGAGAAAATGAATTCCTAACTGATGCATTTACATGCACAAATATACGTAATAATAATAATAATAATAATAATAATACGCTAACAATAGACATATATACTATTCAAGTACTATGGGTCACAGGTGCCAGGTACTCTGAGACACTGTCATCAAATAACTTGTCCAGACAGCCTACTAACGGGGCCTACCTACCAAATTCCCACCAAAGGCGTCTCACAAAGTGTGTGGAACTACATTTGCATGCAAGTTAGAGGTCTTAGTGACAGAATGGGTTATCTGGCAAACTTTTTTCCTGAAACTGTACTGTGCATGTTTAAAACTAACATTTATTTCAGAAGTTTTGCGCAATGATTCCTCATTTCATGAAAGTAATATAAGTTACTCATTACTAAAACACTTGGTTTTGAATAATAAATATTACACCTTTTGGTTTAAAGAGAAAATATTTGTGAACAAAAAGGGTTAAGAACTACATGTTTAAGTTTAAACGTTATTGTAACCCCTCCTGGAAATCTCTTCAGAGATAATTATGTGACTCTTACATGGTAAATTGGTGTCAGTTGTTACTCCAATGAATTTTTTTTAACTTCTATTATGATAATAGACTTAACAGTTCAGTTAATCCAAATATATATATATATATATATATATATATATATATATATATATATATATATATATAAATATATATATACTATATGATCAAAAGTATTCGGACACCGCATGGTTTTGGAAAAATGGTTTTATTATGGCATTTAGTAACCAGTAGGTCCACCCTTTCCTTTTATTACAGCGTCAACACGTCGAGGCATACTTTCCACCAGTTTTCGGTAAGTCTGTGCAGGAATGGCTCGCCATTCCTCTTGCAGAGCTGATGCAAGAGATGCAAGTGAAGCCGGGCGTGGTGTGCGGTTTCGCATCCGTCGCTCCAGTTCGTCCCACATGTGCTCGATTGGGTTGAGATCGGGGCTCTGAGCAGGCCAGTCTAACAAATCCACCTTATTTTCACGAAACCAGTCCTGCACACGCCTTGCAGTATGGCAGGGAGCTCGATCTTGTTGAAACAAACAATGGCCATCTCCGTAGTATTGCCACAGTGTAGGGAGGGCCGAATTGTCCAGAACGTCGAAATGAACGTCAGCGTTCATCGTAGTGGGTATAACAACCAACGGGCCGAGCCCTAGCCAGGAAAAACAACCCCATACCATGATGGACCCTCCACCGAACTTCACCGTTGGACGTACACAGTCAGGAAGAAGCCGTTCTCCGGGCTGTCGCCACACCCAAACACGCCCATCAGACTGGAAGAGTGAATACCGCGACTCGTCGCTCCAAAGAACAGTTTTCCAGTCCTCCACGGTCCAGGAACGACGGGAGACACACCAGGCCAAACGACGCGTGGCATTAACTTTTGTAATCAGTGGCTTGTGTACAGCTGTTCTACCATAATAACCGAGTCTGTGCATCTCTCTGCGGATAGTTACAGTACTAACGGAGGTACCGGATGCTCTTCCTACCTCCTCAGCGATGGAAGCGGCAGAGGACGTGCGGGACTTCTTGACATGTCGTACCAGACTTCTTCTATCACGTTCCGTCAATTTGCGTGGTCGTCCGGAACGTTTTTTCGCGTTAGTTGCACCGTCGTGCTTCCATCTCATGATAACATCCGCTACAGTCGACTTTGGTATATCCTGTTTGGCTGCAATGTTTCGTATAGAAACGTTACTTAAATAACATCCGATGCGATGACGAGTCCACGTTGGAACTCGGAGAGTTCACGTCCGCGCGGCATGGCTTCACAAACAGTTACTGATAACTTAACAGAACACCTCAGCATTATAGTTTCGCCACGCTTTTTCCCAGCATACCTTTTGGCGAAGGTGATATTTGCAGAAATGCGGATTTTCCGGGGTGTCCGAATACTTTTGATCATATAGTGTATATATATATACAGTGCCCGCGAAAAGTATCCGATCACTCAAGAAAATACAATATTTTCCCTTGATATTCAGAGACACGTAATTCACTTTCTATTTGTTCTAGCGACATCTGGTAACTTTGAGGTTGCTCGCTGATATGAGAGCTATCCAACGCATTCTCAAATTAGTGTTCTGGTAGCCTTCGTTGCGGGTGGCTGTGTCTCAAATTTGTCAGATTTCACTGTTTGTGTAAATTTCTTGATTTTTTTTTTTTTTACAGAAAGTGGTGTAAATAAAATTTATATAATGTGTGCTAAAAACAACTTAAGAGTGATTGTCGAGGTGCTATTGTTGCTTTGCATGCATGTGGGAAATCACAGAGACAGATAGCTAAGGAATTAAACATATCCCAAAGTACCGTTAATTTATGGGTTTCACGGGCTAAGAACAATGGTGGCCTAACCACGCCAATCCCTAAAAAACGATCTGGCAGACCGAGAAAAACAAATTCGCGAACAGACAAACTTATGAAACGTTTAGTATTGAAAAACCCAACAATAACTGCGAAAGAAATAAAATTTAATATGAATAATTTGTTATCTGGTGTTTCTGAACGAACTATCCAGGAGCGGCTCCAAAAAGAACTCGGATTACCATCTTGCCATGCTGCTAAGAAACCGTTCATTAATGAAAAAATGCGTAAAAAACGTGTCGCATTTTGTAAAAAATACATTCATTGGACTGTTGATGACTGGAAGAAGGTTTTATTTAGCGATGAGTCGACATTTTTGACATTCAGAAGTTGTCCAAAAAAGGTTCGCCGGCCTATTGGCTCAAATAGGATGGACCCTAAATACACCCTAAAGACAATGAAACACCCTCCAAGTGTGATGGTTTGGGGTTGTTTCGGTTACTATGGGCGTGGAAACTTATATTTTCTTCCGAAGAACACAACTATGAATGGTGCACGGTATTTAGCAATGCTACAGGATAAACTTCCAATGGCAATGGCAATCCAAAGGACAAAAACATACATGCATGATGGTGCACCATGTCACAGGGCCAAAATAGTGACAAAATGGATTACTGACAATAAATTTGATATTTTGGATTGGCCTGGTAATAGTCCAGATCTCAATCCGATAGAAATCTGTGGCTAATAATAAAAAATAAGGTTGAATGCCACGACACTGGCTCAGTCGAAAATTACAAGAGGCCATCAAAAAGGTATGGTGCAAGGAAATATCAGTGGAAGTTTGTCAAAACTTGATTAAATCCATGCCAAAACGTCTAGAACAAGTCATCCAAACCAAAGGACAGATGACAAAATACTAATATAAGGTTAGTATACATTTAAACATTGTTTTTTATGTAAAAAATACAAATTTCAAGGGTGATCGGATACTTTTCGCGGGCACTGTATATATATATATATATATAAATAAATTTATGAAACTGAAAACTTTTAGTATTTCTTATATAATTTAAATTGCTGACAATTAGAAAAAAAAAGAAATCAATAGTTTAACCATAAACTAAATAAAATAAACATTTAACTTGACTTTGTGCATATAACTAAACAAATATTAAAAATAAAAACCCTTCAATGTACAGTACAGCACTGAATAGAAAAATAAGCGAACCTACAAAATATGATCTTGATACAACATTAAATTTGGTTAATATTCGTCTTTTAACCCTCTCACGTGCGGCTAAATCAGTACGATATTTGAATTGCCATTAAAAACTGACTAAGAAAATATATATCTTATGTTGTGCAAATTTGTTGAAATGTACTTTTTTTAATAAAATATATTTCCTGTTTTGGCTATAATGTACTTTTTTCATAAAATATTTTTCCTGGTTGGGCTATTTTTCACTACTCTGCGATTTAATTAGCTGGTGGGGTTTTGTTCTGGCTATTTTTTCAAATTGGATTCAGTTTAGTGGTGTTTGTGATAGAATTATGACGTGCCACTCGTGTGATTTTGACCTGAGTCGTCATGTGTCCTAGATGAAGACAAAGGATTGGATGTTTTTATCAATTACGGCGTTATTCTCTCATCCTTAACTTGTCCGAAATGTGACAGTGAGTGCCTAACACGAAAAGATCAGAAGATATTTAGGTGAAATAACCAATATCAGCCTGTTAGGTTAATTGAATGTACGGCTAGGTTAATTGAATGCCTGGTTAGGTCAACTATACACCCTTGATGAGCCAATAAAACATGTTTAGGGCCTACATTTCTAAGTTTAAACATTATAACTGAATGCTCAGAGTGTGAAAAAGTCACATATATATATATATATGTGGGAAGGGTTCACGTTCCTCTTCACCACACCATTGCCTGCTCCAACAAAAGATCATTACCAAATATCTCTTTCGGGCATTATTTTATCTAGTTTATTCTTAAAAGTCTCCAAAGTACGGGATTTGAAGCTTTCTGGGTACCCTAGCCATTTCACCAGGTACATTTTTCTCTTTCCTGAACCTGATAGCGCCATGTATTCAGTTGCCAGATAGCGCCATGTATTCCAGATAGCAAAAACCATATATTATAAATTCTAAAACCAAATACGTTTGGACTAGGCTTTTATCTGGAAAGGGATCATTTTCTATTTGAAATGTATATTTATTTTATATATATACTCCATAATTGTGTGTATATATTTCCTGCCCATTACAAACCTGTTTTAAAACTGCAAATGTAACTTTAACTCTTGATTGAACATTTGAAACCCTTAAGGTTGTTGTGTGGGCAAAGTAGAGCAAGAAAAATAAAAATAGCTGGGTTAAAACAAACTTTGCTACAACTTCAAAACAAATACATGATAGCTGATAAAACCCTTATACTATATACATACCTTAAAATTGTATTTGTGACATCTAAAGTAATTAATTTTTGGTCTTGGTCAAGTAAAGGTCACATCACCAATGCAAAAGAGATGTTCGATTGGTGCAAATCTAATATTAATGGTATACAATTTCTGTACATTGATTCAGCTAAAATTGAGGAAAAATGCTAATTTATTTGAGTTAGAAAAAAGGTATTCCTTAATTAAGACAATCCCAGGAACCCGTTCATATCACTGATTTAGACCTTCATCAACAGGCATTAAACTGTACAAAATTTCTAGTGATGAAAATTTCTTTAACGTACAACTTTCCTTCCTCAATGTTACACAAGAAAATGTGGCTTACCAATATAAACCTGGTACATATGTGGCCTGTTTCTATGAAGGTGACTGGTTTGTTGGAAACATAGTTTAAGTGTGTGATACTGAGAAGGATCTATTAGTAAATTTCATGAAAAAGAATCCTTTTAAATGGCCTGAACAAGAGGACGTTTGCTGGATTCCATTCCAACATGTTTTGTGTTCAATTGAACCACCTACAGTTGCTGAGAAAATGGGGAGACAGTACAAGTTATCAAATGATTGTTTATCTAAAATTGAGGAGTATTTAAAAAAAGCCTAAGTAACTACAGACCTGTATCAAGCTGAATAATAAATTGTCAATTTATGGCTGTGAGGCCATGGAGTGTTGAAGACAATCAGACTTAAAGCCTGAGTACAATAATAAATTCCTGAGTCAGTGTCTAAACATAAGAGTTATTAGCTGTATATAAGTTTACATACGAATTTACATAAAACAACACATATTAAAAAAGAATATGAACTTATAGCCAATAATTCACATGCTTAAAAACTCAGGAAATCATTATTGTATATAGCTAAGTACTGTACACTTGTATTAAGGGAAGTAATACAACAAAGCTACTTAAATTTAAGGTTTTGTACTGAAAATGGTGGTTACTGCTAGTTTATCTGTACTAACTGCATAATTTAAATTACTAGGAAGTGCTTAAAGAGCAGTAGAACACGGTTCTACATGATTTACTTAGGTAGATCCAAGTATTGAGCCTACAAGCTGGTCCATCTGTTGTGTTAACTGCAAATGTAGTAATAATCTAGGTATATATTGTCTTTTTTATGAGTAAAACTTATTTAGATAATTTAACATTTGTGAATTATCTTCCCAAGTAATAAAATGGAAGTAAAATTACAATTCAATGTTGTAAAAAGAAATTTAAACATTTCAAAATTTGGAAAAACAGAATTTTTCACAAAGTACTTTTCTTTGAATAGCCAAAACTATATGATCTCGAGCCAATCCATGTCATGAGCTACATTTTTTAATAATAATAATAAAATTCTTGCAAGAATACAGATATTTATTATCACCATAGTAGCCTATATAACTGAAGCAATAGTAATGAGTAACTTATATTACAAGCATTTTGGGTTCCTTTCCTGACAACAAACTAAATACAGTATATATTAAAAATGTAGAAACATTTGTAGAAAAATTGTCTTTTAGTACGATATATTATTATTATTATTTCTAATGAGACATTAAGTTCCACTGTGACTGAAAGGGTTAAACTTATTTTTATTAAGTCTGTTCCAAACTCCTGCTCTTTCTTACCTAATATGGCACTTGGATTTGAAAACTGTAGAGACAGTGCCTGAAACAATATTTTCTATTAAAATGAGCCATAAGAATATTCACTGGAACTGATTTGTATGCTCAAATAAGAAGAATGGTTCAATCACTAATTATGGAGAGCTTTTTCTGGCTTCAACAATCTTGATATGTTTCCAACAAACCAGTCACCTTCATAGAAACAGGCCACATATGTACCAGGTTTATATTGGTAAGCCACATTTTCTTGTGTAACATTGAGGAAGGAAAGTTGTACGTTAAAGAAATTTTCATCACTAGAAATTTTGTACAGTTTAATGCCTGTTGATGAAGGTCTAAATCAGTGATATGAACGGGTTCCTGGGATTGTCTTAATTAAGGAATACCTTTTTTCTAACTCAAATAAATTAGCATTTTTCCTCAATTTTAGCTGAATCAATGTACAGAAATTGTATACCATTAATATTAGATTTGCACCAATCGAACATCTCTTTTGCATTGGTGATGTGACCTTTACTTGACCAAGACCAAAAATTAATTACTTTAGATGTCACAAATACAATTTTAAGGTATGTATATAGTATAAGGGTTTTATCAGCTATCATGTATTTGTTTTGAAGTTGTAGCAAAGTTTGTTTTAACCCAGCTATTTTTATTTTTCTTGCTCTACTTTGCCCACAACAACAACCTTAAGGGTTTCAAATGTTCAATCAAGAGTTAAAGTTACATTTGCAGTTTTAAAACAGGTTTGTAATGGGCAGGAAATATATACACACAATTATGGAGATATATATATAAAATAAATATACATTTCAAATAGAAAATGATCCCTTTCCAGATAAAAGCCTAGTCCAAACGTATTTGGTTTTAGAATTTATAATATATGGTTTTTGCTATCTGGCATACATGGCGCTATCAGGTTCAGGAAAGAGAAAAATGTACCTGGTGAAATGGCTAGGGTACCCAGAAAGCTTCAAATCCCGTACTTTGGAGACTTTTAAGAATAAACTAGATAAAATAATGCCCGAAAGAGATATTTGGTAATGATCTTTTGTTGGAGCAGGCAATGGTGTGGTGAAGAGGAACGTGAACCCTTCCCACATATATATATATATATGACTTTTTCACACTCTGAGCATTCAGTTATAATGTTTAAACTTAGAAATGTAGGCCCTAAACATGTTTTATTGGCTCATCAAGGGTGTATAGTTGACCTAACCAGGCATTCAATTAACCTAGCCGTACATTCAATTAACCTAACAGGCTGATATTGGTTATTTCACCTAAATATCTTCTGATCTTTTCGTGTTAGGCACTCACTGTCACATTTCGGACAAGTTAAGGATGAGAGAATAACGCCGTAATTGATAAAAACATCCAATCCTTTGTCTTCATCTAGGACACATGACGACTCAGGTCAAAATCACACGAGTGGCACGTCATAATTCTATCACAAACACCACTAAACTGAATCCAATTTGAAAAAAAGCCAGAACAAAACCCCACCAGCTAATTAAATCGCAGAGTAGTGAAAAATAGCCCAACCAGGAAAAATATTTTATGAAAAAAGTACATTATAGCCAAAACAGGAAATATATTTTATTAAAAAAAGTACATTTCAACAAATTTGCACAACATAAGATATATATTTTCTTAGTCAGTTTTTAATGGCAATTCAATATATCGTACTGATTTAGCCGCACGTGAGAGGGTTAAAAGACGAATATTAACCAAATTTAATGTTGTATCAAGATCATATTTTGTAGGTTCGCTTATTTTTCTATTCAGTGCTGTACTGTACATTGAAGGGTTTTTATTTTTAATATTTGTTTAGTTATATGCACAAAGTCAAGTTAAATGTTTATTTTATTTAGTTTATGGTTAAACTATTGATTTCTTTCTTTTTTCTAATTGTCAGCAATTTAAATTATATAAGAAATACTAAAAGTTTTCAGTTTCATAAATTTATATATATATATATATACACGGTGAACCAAAAGTAGGTGGACAGTAGGTTGAATACGGTTTGTGTTATATTATATTATAACTATGGTGTTCATTATAACTATGGTGTTTGTGTTTTATTATATTAAATATTATAACTAAATTTATTTAAATTTTATTTTGTATTACAGTATACAAAAAAATTAAATATGTATTCTCAAAGTAAACGTTATCATTTACTGTCCACCTACATTTGGTTCACCCTATATATTATATATATTTGGATTAACTGAATTGTTAAGTCTATTATCATAATAGAAGTTAAAAAAAATTCATTGGAGTAACAACTGACACCAATTTACCATATAAGAGTCACATAATTATCTCTGAAGAGATTTCCAGGAGGGGTTACAATAACGTTTAAACTTAAACATGTAGTTCTTAACCCTTTTTGTTCACAAATATTTTCTCTTTAAACCAAAAGGTGTAATATTTATTATTCAAAACCAAGTGTTTTAGTAATGAGTAACTTATATTACTTTCATGAAATGAGGAATCATTGCGCAAAACTTCTGAAATAAATGTTAGTTTTAAACATGCACAGTACAGTTTCAGGAAAAAAGTTTGCCAGATAACCCATTCTGTCACTAAGACCTCTAACTTGCATGCAAATGTAGTTCCACACACTTTGTGAGACGCCTTTGGTGGGAATTTGGTAGGTAGGCCCCGTTAGTAGGCTGTCTGGACAAGTTATTTGATGACAGTGTCTCAGAGTACCTGGCACCTGTGACCCATAGTACATGAATAGTATATATGTCTATTGTTAGCGATATTATTATTTATTATTATTATTATTATTACGTATATTTGTGCATGTAAATGCATCAGTTAGGAATTCATTTTCTCCTTTGTGTTTCTTGTTTTCCTACATCTTTTTAAGATTTATAAATTCTAAAACCAAATACGTTTGGACTAGGCTTTTATCTGGAAAGGGATCATATGAATGTTCTGAAACATTATAACATATAAGATTAATAATTGAATGACAGAGGTACTAAGAACTGTATTAAACTTTATATTTAGGATAAAGACGATGACGTAGCGCAGAAAAGTTATTATATTTGGCAGCATCCGCTGTTTCGGGGGACTCTATCGCATTTCAATGCCTGATAAAAATGTATAAATGACAAAAATATATAAACGTGGATAGCTAGATCTAAAGTACAAAATTAAAACTGTTCAATAATAAAATTAAAATTACAAAGCTGAAACACATAATCCAAAATCAAATCGAAAGTAAAAAAAATATAAATGACATTTAATAGTGACGCGTATAACGTTCATAACATATTTAAAATTACAATAACAAGTTGTAGAATACATAATTATGCAAGTTGTGCCAAAATCCCATTTTCTTTTATAAATAGTCTTAGAACAATTAACATTTTTAATAATGTACGTGTACAGTGTGTCCGTAAAGTCATGGTGGGATTTTAAATAGCTATATTATTGCAACGAAACATGATAATGAGATGAAAAAAAGGCAAATTGAAGAAAAACTCTAAAAGAATAACTTTATTTAACGTAGTTCGATTGGGCTCCTCTGGTAGCCCTGCAGACATCTAGGCGTTGATTCAATTCCAGCCACACACGCCCAAGAACATCAGGAGTGACGGATGCGATAGCTTCCGTGATTCGCTCGTGCAAGTGATGAATATCCCTAATGGGTACACTGTACACGCTTTGCTTGACGTAACCCCACAAATAAAAGTCCAAAGGTGTCAGGTCCGGAGAGCGTGGAGGCCATGGCTTCCATCCTCCTCCTCCTATCCATCTCTGTGGAAATTTTTCATTAAGGAATTCTCGAACAACGTTGGCATGCGGAGGAGCCCCATCTTGCTGAAAGATGACATTATTGTCAATAAATTGGGGTACTGCAAAATGTTCCAACATAGCGAGGTAGTTGTGTGACGTCGCAGTGGGTTCCGCGAAGAAAAATGGGCCAATCACTCGATCTCGTGCTAGACCACACCACACATTAACTTTCGGGCTATTACGCTCATGTTCAACATAGGCATGTGGACAGCCTAGACTAACTACGAGATAAAGGTTAAGCTTAGCCTAGACTAACTACAAGATACAACTTTGAGAGTTGTTCTTAAATTTGGCATTGTTTCATCTCATTATCATGTTTCGTTGCAATAATATAGCTATTTAAAATCCCACCATGACTTTACGGAGACACATCACCGCCTAGATGTCTGCAGGGCTACCAGAGGAGCCCATATCGAACTACGTCAAATAAAGTTATTCTTTTAGAGTTGTTCTTCAATTTGCCTTTTTTTCATCTCATTATCATGTTTCGTTGCAATAATATAGCTATTTAAAATCCCACCATGACTTTACGGACACACTGTATATGCACAAAGAGAGAAATGGCTTTGAGAGTCTTTTTCTCGGAACTGGAAATTGCCAAGGCGACTTCATTAACATTAAATTTATCAAGATATACATTTATTTTATTAGTAAAATCATGAAATTTGTTTTACTGGTATTTAGGAGGAGTTTATATAAGATCTGCGGGAAACTCTGAGTAAATGGAAATATTATTTTCTCGAAAACTATGGGTGAAAGAAAAATTCTAAATGCTACTTGCAGTGGATCGCATTTGAAACGGGTTATGTACATTCTTCTAAAGGCCTGGAAACATACTCTAAGCACGCGCACATCGTTCACGCAATAACGCTCACATTCATCAGCTATATTATAAGGGTTACTTTCATTAAAACTGTTGTAGTATCGATCAAAGTCTTCACGTTCATCCATACAGTCAAAATAATGTTTGGGCGGTGGTGGGCCTACGTAGTTTAAAGTCTCGCTGGTGAGGAAAGTGTAAGGGAAGTATCCTTTGCATTCCAACGTTGCTTAACATCGTTGCTCGGCTGAGTTATGATAAAAAGAAAATTAATTAAATATATTAAAAATAGGTTATCATTGAGAAATAAATTAGGAGTTGATAAAGCTTAACCTTGTATTTATGTATAAATGTTAACTTAATTCTGAAATTCCTATTCTTTTTCGTAAAATTGCTTTAATTCACTTTAAGGTGAAAAAGCGCGTAATATTTTTTCTGTTCCACGGAGAGATGAAAAAATGCATTGGTTTCCGGGATGTGTGTGTGTGTGTGTGTGTGTGTGTGTGTGTGTGTAGATTTGCGAATACGATCGATTGTTTTGATTTTATTTCGGCGAAACGAGATACTACAGCCTTCCATATATATATATATATATATTATCCTCTAATTATATTTTTAAAAGAGCATTCTTTCGTTTATTATATATAAAATCACAGATGAGTGGTGGGGAGTGAGGGAGGACGAACGTGCGTTTTGAATTGTTTACCATATCTTCCTCTGACGAAAATCTGTGTGTTAATTTTGAAAAAAGCACGATAATGATAATGATAATAATATACCTTTCCATTTTTATTCATTCATTTCAATAAACTAAGAAGCTGATACCATACAAGTTTGCAAGAAAAACAGCCAGCGCCTTTAATAAAATCATGTTTTAATTACAAGTCAAAGGCACGGAAAGTTAGAAGAGCAAGTTCGTACCAAAAATCCTTGACATAGAATCCTTTCAAAAGGTCTCCAGGGGCGAGCACGTGTGATTCGTTCTGCTCCACGGAGAGATGAAAAAATGCATTGGTTTCCGGGAAGTGTGTGTGTGTGTGTGTGTGTGTGTGTGTGTGTGATGTTTAATGTTTAATTTCTTATATTGAGTAATTAAATTCTTATAATAAATAATTCTCTTAAAAGGACAAAATTCATTTGTTTTAAATTAATATGCGTTTAGTTTCATTTAAATTAATACACGTTTGGCATTTTTCCTGATTTTCGTAATATACAGAGGTTTGTGTGTGTTGTGTGTGTGTGTGTGTGTGTGTGTGTAGATTTGTGAATATGATAATAGAGCGAATTCTTTTAGCTGATCAGTGATTTGTTTTAATTCGGTGAAAGTTCATTTATATATATATATATATATTATAATATATATATAAGGGTTGAAAGATTTGTGTGTGTATTTCGTCTGAGCTAATTTGACAAATGTAGGCTCGCGTCCAACCTTTTATTTCATCCTCGTCATCGACACTTTAAGGTGAAAAGCGCGTAATATTTTTTGTTTTTGAAAGGCTTACCAAAACAAAATAGACACACATATGGGAAATCTTCCTAAAAGATATAATCGGCATGCAGGACCATGCTTCGGTGAATGGAAAATATAAAAGAGTGCCTTTAAATTCGAGAATTTCGGACTTAAAAATATAACTCTATTAATTTCTTATAATATACGTTTAGCATCATTTGAATTAATATACATTTGGTATTTTTCCTGATTTTCATAATATATATACAGGCGTGTGTGTGTGTGTGTGTGTGTGTGTGTGTGTGTGTAGATTTGTGAATATGATAATAGAGCGAATTCTTTTAACTGCTTAGTGATTTGTTTTAATTCGTGAAAGTCCATTTATATATATATATATATATATATATAGTGTATGAGAGATAGTTGTTATTATTACTAAATTGAGGGTATTGGCGGTGGATTTGAGTAAGGTGATTGATGTAATAGACCATAATATTCTACTTGACGATTTCATTAACATTAAATTCATCAAGGCGAGCACGTGTGATTCGTTCTGCTCCACGGAGAGATGAAAAATGCATTGGTTTCCGGGGCGTGTTGTGTGTGTGTGTGTGTGTGTGTGTGTAGATTTGTGAATAGGATCGAGTGTTTTGGTTTTAGTTCGGCGAAGCGAGATACTACATCACGCCATATATATTATATATATATATATATATATATATATATATATTGATGGTATTGGCGAGTAGCACTATTTTTCTATTAATTTCATCGACATTTTCAATCGCAGTAACATCCTCCCAAACAGTTGCAATGTTTTTTATACAATGCAAAACATTGTATGATTTCCAAAAGTGGTTTTTGTTTTTACTTACAATTTATTAGTAATTTTTCACAATTCGCTAAGAAAGGGAGTCAGGAGAGTTTTTGGTCGATGTGACCAAGAAAGGTAAAATTATGGGGAGAAAATCATCTTGGGACACGATTCGAATTGTTCTAGTTTCTGCCTTTCCTCGTGCGCGCGCGCGCGTGTGTGTGTGTGTGTGTGTGTGTGTGCGTGTGTGTGAAAGTTAAGATTTGGAGTGAAGGGGGACGAGAGAGAGAGAGAGGAGAGTGAAGGGAGGCTTATCAGAGATTGGGGGGAAGGTCTCTCAACCATCAGGTGTTCTTCGAAACCGACCCCGTTATAGCGGATTGTGTTTTGGCTAATTTCAACTTTTAAATGAATTGTTTCGTAAATTTTCGTTATTCGTGACTTAAATATTTATAATAAAGATTAAGTGTGTAAAAACTATTTATTTAATAAACAGAATTTAACTGGATTCATCTACCATCATATATTGTGGTACACTATTTAAATGAATGATTAATATATGGTTTTTTGCTATCTGAAACACATGGCGCTATCTGGAATACATGGTGCGATCTGGCAACTCAGCACCCGAATACATGGCGTGATCTGGCAACTCAGCAACTGCATACATGGTGCGATCTGGCAACACAGCACCTGAATACATGGCGTGATCTGGCAACTCAGCAACTGAATACATGGCGCTATCTGGCAACTCAGCCAGAATAGAGGTTTATAAAAGACCGAGAGACGACTGACGGAGTCATTCAAGCTCGGCTCCCAGCGGGGCAAGGACCTCTGGTCCTTCTCTTTCTGGCCCTATGGGAAAACCCCTTAGAGGCCTCTTAGGTTAGGTAAACGAAAATAGCTTGGGGGAGAACTCCGCCTCCAAGTTGCATGCCTTGCAATCAAAGGCAACTACTCTCTCTCTCCCTCTCCTTCAGGTGTACCCCTCCCCCCTTGGCTCAGCCAACTGGCTGATTAGGAGCCTATAAAACAACGCCTATTCGGCTGAAGTCTTACTATGCACTTGGCTCCTGCCAGGTGAACACCTCTCCTCCTTTCTCTCCTTTCTCTCCTTTCTGGCCCTTTGGGGGGAATAGCTTGGGGGAGAACTCCGCCTCCAAGTTGCATGCCCCTTGCAATCCCGGTTGGCAACAAAGGCCAGTACTCTTTTTTTTTCTTTTTTTTTCCTTTTTTTCTTTTTTCTTTTTTGCAACACCCCCACCCCCCTTTGCAACATTACGTAATCACTTGCAACATTCTTGCACTCTCCCCTTTTGCGGCTATACTACTGACTCCCAACATGGGTTTAGACGCCATAGGTCGTGTCTCACCAACCTGCTCGAGTTTCTCCATGTCATGTATGTGGAGTGAGTATGATAAGAGTAGGGTGATTTATATACTTTATCTCGACTTTGAGAAAGCCTTTGATAAGGTACCTCACCGCCGGCTAATGGCCAAAGTCCGCGCGCTGGGTATCGGTAGGGAAGTAGGTAGGTGGATTGGAAACTGGTTGAAGAATAGGCGGCAGAGGGCTGTAATTAAAGGGGCTAACTCGGGTTGGGCCTATGTCACTAGCGGGGTTCCTCAGTGTTCCGTTTTGGGGCCACTGTTGTTTATCATTTACATAAATGATAAACACGACTGGCATCGTCAGTAGGAACGCCAAATTCGCTGATGACACCAAGCTTGGAGCCAATGTTGGGACGCCCGAAGCGATCGAGCAACTGCGTGCGGACCTACGTAGGATAGGAGAGTGATCCGAAAAATGGCAAATACCGTTTAACTTGGCTAAATGCAAGGTCATGCACATTGGCTACGCCAATCCTAAGTCGGACTACTTGGAAAGTAATATCGAGCCACTGGTTTGGAAAAGAACTTGGGTGTGCTAATTAGCAGCGACATTAAGTTTACCAAACAGTGCGTAGAGATGGAAAAAAAAGCTCAGAAGCTGTTGGGTTATATTAGGAGGCAATTTCGATTTCGGAACAAGGAGATTGTGCTCTCTCTGTACAATTCTCTGGTTCGGCCGCACCTGGAGTATGATGTGCAGTTCTGGTTGGCCACCCTCAGGAAAGATATTGAGAGGTTGGAGCGAATCCGGGCGAGGTCCACTAAACTAATCCCTTCCGTTAGGTATATGGGCTATAATCGACGCTTACGAGCCCTGAATTTGTTTCCGCCGGAAATTCGGAGGCTGCGCGGTCAACTCATCGAGGTTTTCAAGCTCTTACAAGGGTTCAACGCTGTCGATTTTAGAAGCATGTTTAGTTTAAATGATAACTCAACTCGCAACAATGGTTGGAAGTTGGATTTGAAACGGTTTAGGACTAGTGTGTGTGGGAATTACTTTACGTATAAGATCTGTGACACGTGGGACAGGCTACCTTCAAAAGTTGTGAGCAGTTCCTCTGTGGATCAGTTCAAGAAAAGGTTAGATCGAATCTTGCACACTATTTGAGAGTATATGAATTTTTCCCTGGCACCCGTTGCCATTGGTGCCTCCTCGGCATGGGCCGCAAGGCCTTTTGAGGTACTTCTTTTCCTCCTTGTAACACTCTCTCTCTGTATATATATATATATATAATATATATATATATATGTGTGTGTGTGTGTGTGTAAAAATTAACAATAAATAATTCCTATATTCATATATTCTTATATTCATTCATATAATTCTTATTACATTCATTCATATAATTCTTATATATTTATTCATATGATTCTTATTATATTTATTCATATGATTCATTATATTTATTCATATGATTCTTATTATATTTATTCATATGATTCTTATTATATTTATTCATGTGATTATTATATTTATTCATATGATTCTTATTATATTTATTCGTATGATTCTTATTATATTTATTCATATGATTCTTATTATATTTATTCATATGATTCTTATTATATTTATTCATATGATTCTTATTATATTTATTCATATGATTCTTATTATATTTATTCATATGATTCTTATTATATTCATTCATATAATTCTTATTATATTCATTCATATAATTCTTATTATATTCATTCATATAATTCTTATTATATTCATTCATATAATCCTTATATTCTTATGTATTTATATTCTTTATTAATTTTTACATATGGAGTTCAAATTCGCATAACGCTGACGAAGTTCGGAAAAAATGTTTGATTCGCTTTCCATTTTATTTTTGCTGAATAATTGCTGTTATTTCTTTTTAAATTACTTAATAATTTTTTTTAGATTTAGCTTAATAATGTAATCTTGTTAAATTCTGCAATGTTCGTTTTCTGTACACATTCTCTCTTCGTTGTAAAAGATGAAGTCATGTCTTGCTTAACGTTTAATTTTAAATCTTAAGCATTTAATTTTTGCTCATATGCATGTTTAATCGTAATTCATAATAAAATGCATATTTCATTTTCTATTTTTAGTTAACTCGGCAGATCATGATAACATCAAATCTGTCATTATGCGGTTTAAAATATGGCTTCATCTTCCAGTATCTTGCTTATCTCTCTAGACATTGCTACAGCTAAAATACTTCCTTTATCTTCAAATATTTTGCAATATAATGCAGCCTATTGAGAATAAAAAAAAAACAGGTCAACATTAAATAATAATGATGTCACCAAAAATTCAGTATATAAAGCTGAACAATTTTTCAAATATTCATTCTGATTGTCTGATCTGACTTGGAGGCTGAGCATCACCTGTAACATTTTAGCATTAACCCTTTAACGCCGAACATTTTTGTAGGGTTAAGTCTAAATGCGTGTATTTGAAACGGTACGTATTCGACCCAGTCGGCTTTAGAGGGTTAAACTACAGTAAGAGAATATCTTTGTCTTCTCCTTCGAGCCTCGCTCTCTGAATTTAGTCTTAAATAGAGAAAAATAATTCCCCAATACGTTACAAGAAGAATCGGGGAACCTTCAGAGAATTTAGTAAGGTCCAGAGAATCCTCCGATCCACTACAAGAAGAAATCGGAGAGTAGTATAAGAGAAACTTTTGCGATTCCCTATACGGTATCAGATGATCCTCCAGAGTAACAAATCCGTTGCTGCCACCTAACCAGAAACCCCGTCAACTTCGAACCGCCCAAGGCCATAGACGGAGGGGTTTATTATATATATATATTAGCGGTGGCCCAGATATCCGCATCATTTTTAACATCCGCATCCGCACTTCTGACTGCGGATGTTATGCGGATATTACCTCTAATAAATTATGCAATTTACAATTAAATTAGCTTATAAAGTAGCTTACAAGGCCCAGTCATGCACACTTCATGTAAAGTATTAATTATTAATGAATAAACAAATATATAAACCTCAAAATATAAATAAATCCCTGGTAACACAGAAAATTGAATGAAACTTGTTTCATTCAATTTTCTGTTGCTGAAACTCTTGAGAAAGTTATTATTTTTATCATAATGAAAACATTAATATTAATTTTAATTCTTATGCATTGCCTGCCATAATAGTAATATCACGAAATTTGAAAAATTATGTCATATATTCATAATTCTATATATTGATAGATTAGCTAAATATCCGCATCCGCGGATATTGAAATTAAAGATCCGCATCCGCATATGTTGAAAAACTGACATCCGGTCCACCACTAATATATATATATATATATATATATATATATATATATATGATACATCCCATCCCATCCCATAAAATCCCATATTATATATATATATATATATATATGATACACACAGACCGTGCATGGAACAAGGAACTCTTCTGGGATAATTAAATCCACTATAGTCCGAATAAGTAATGGTAAATGACAAATACCATAGTTTTTCTTTTTCATGATGCAAGCCCGACGTGGCAACGGGTCTCTCGCAAAGAGGTCCCATAAATATAGCTTCCTCACCAGCTATCTGCAAAGCAGACAGGATTATCCCAGAAGAGTTCCTTGTTCCATGCACGGTCTGTGTGTATCATAAAAAAACTCAGGGAACCATTCTGAGTTCATTCCCATATATATATATATATATATATATGTGTGTGTGACCTTCGTTTGCAATTATTCAATGTAATTAATTTCAATTAATATTTCTGAAGATGATTACTGTAAAAAGTATTTGTACACAGTAACTTTACCTTTCGACTACTACCAAACATTAGAGAAATGTATTCATCAACAGGCATAATCTTCTTGAGAGGGTCTGGGGCCAATAATTTATTCGCTCCTTCGTAGGAAAGCATGTAGCCGAGTGAATTCAGGGAGTGCAATGGTTTAACGAGAAATTCTGAGCCGGCACCTACAATGGAGGAAATCCTTATAAACACTTAGAAAATCAACAGTGTAATTTTTTTCCAGTTTTTTCTCATCATTTTAATATTCATGCTTGAATCACTGGATCACTTATTATTTCCATTCTGATTTTTCAAAGGCATACTGATCAAACTGAGTGGTGTTGTTACCAGGGCTGAAGTTAAATACGTATTTGTATTTGTATTTAAAATACAGTAATTTTTCGTTTATGTATTTGTATTTATATTTGAGAATCTCAAAGGATGTGTATTTGTATTTTATTTGTATTTGAGTGTTGTATTTGTCGTATTTGCTCAAATACATGTAGAGTGACTGTTTAGTGTTGCATGGAAGACTTTTCGCCCCAGGTGCACCGTAACTGATGAGCGGTTTGAAGAGTTGATGTTTGTAAAGTGTAGCCAGTAACGAATTGTTTTTGTTAATTGTTAACGAATTATTTTTTGTTAGTTGTTAACGAAAGTTTTAGTAATGCTCACTTTTGTTTACTTTTAACTTGAACAGTCTCAAAATGGGAAGAAATAATTAAATGATAGAAGCCACAACTTGCCAATTTGGAATTCGTATTTGTATTTGTGTTTGTGTTTGCTAAATAAAAAAGCTGCAATTGTGTATTTGTATATGTATTTACCAATTACATAATTACCATATTTGTATTTGTAGTTGACAACGTGTATTTGACCCCAGCCCTGGAACTTGTTCCAGTGAAATTATAACTTCTAATAAATTTTATAAATTCTTTGTAATAATAAAATGCAACACCTTACAAGGAATATACTACGTCTTTTTTCAACAGTTCTGTACCAATCGTTCATTTGCATGAAGACCGACGCTGTTAACTTTTTAAATTATTGTAAAGAACAGTCTACCTTTTTAACAACGATGCTATTTGTGATTATGCAAGCATGGAATTACCTATATTTCTCCCATCTGACAATCTGGAGTAAATATTCATTTAAGTTTTTATTTAATTCTTTATAGGTATATTCAATTATTATGCAAATTAGAATAATCTAGTAAAAAATAACATGAATAATTTGATGGTTGTTGTGGGTATCCAAAAATGTTTTACTGCAACAGAACCGCTGAGAGTAATGAAAAGGAACTTTTGAGTCTGCCCTGAAATACATAACACATATGAGTATTGTGTGTGTGTGTTTACATGGAGCGGTGCAACTTGTAGAGAAGTTTGAATCAACGAGGTTTTGAAATTTGCGGAATTTGTAGTGTGTACTTGGTATTTGGTATTTGAAGTTTGTCATAGTAATTCCGTAACTAATATAAAGTTTTTCTTTTCCATATTTCTAGGGTCGACCTGAAACACCCTGTATTTCCTAAAATTAAGATAAATCAGTTTATCTCTAATTATTTTGTTTTAGGTTTGCTTAGGTTAACCTAACCTAATTTAACCCTATAAGGTCGGATTTTTTGTAGGGTTAAGTTATGAATGCGTGTATTTGAAACGCTACCAATTTGTACCGGTCGTCCTCAAAGGGTTAAACCCCTAAAAAACATTTCCTACAACAAAGTAGGAGTTATTTTTCAGAGTATGAGGAAAGTGAGACAAAAGATAGCACCGAATAGGAACGAATGTAACTTTCAGCTACATATATATATGTTATACATGTTATAATTTATAATGAAAGTAAAGCCGCGCCCTGACGACTATTATGTTTATGTAATTTCATTCATTCGGTAATTCCCAAGCTATGTATGACTCGTTTCCTTCCGACGGAATTCACACGCAGTGACGCAGACGGTTTCTTTGATTTCACTTGGGGAAAACAATGCTCTCAGGTGACGTCAACCGCTTGCGTGATGGCGTGGCCAGGTTCCGTTCCTTTGACTATATAAGAAGGGGATCAGCGCCCTTAAAGCTTTTTGTAGAAGTACTTTTATTACCCCAAGTTTATATTTAGTTGGGCACTCGCCATTTCCATTTAAGCATTTTCCTCTGTCCGTAGGTATTTTGTATATGCTGGTCGTGTAGCAATCGCCATCGTCTTGTATTTTCACGTCGAGAAATGGGGTTTTCCTATTGATGCTTAACTCATAAGTGAATGTTAAGCCTGATTCTTCTTCCAATGCTGCTTTTAGTTCTAGAAGTTATGTTTCATTATCGGTAGTAACGAATATGTCATCCACTTATCGGCAGTATATTGTGTCTCTTTTATCTCGGAGCACTTTTTTTTCCAAATGGCACATGTGGTAGTTAGCGTAGGTGGGGCCCAAGGGGTTTCCCATCGAGATTCCATCTACTTGTTGGTATAGCGTTGCGTCTTTGCATCGGAAAGCCGCTTCCGTTGTGCAGATCTTCAGCAGATTTTTCATTATTTCTTTGGGAATGGTCGGTGGTCGCATGGTCGGGTGGTTGTAAACGTTCTCGATTATAATCTTGGTTGTTGCCTCTACTGGGACGTTTGTAAATAAACTTTCTACATCCAACGATGCCATAATGCCTTGTGGTCGGGTTCCTCTGAGCACTTGTAGACATTCATCTGTAGATTTGAGCATGTGTTTTGCTGGTATATATTTGGTGATGATTTCATTAAGTTGTCTTGCAATTCCGTAAGTTGTTGTTGTTGTTGTTGGTTAGCCGTCCAGCCCACCCTGATCGAGCAACCCGGCGGCACGCAGGTAACCGGTCGCCCTCTCCGGAGTGGACCAGAGGTTCAGCGCACTAGTGATGTTGTGTTGTGTTCTTTTTTGTGCTAGAGCGGTACAGTCTTCATAATGTGTTCAATTGTTTGTGGTGTGTCCTGGCACAGGTGGCAGGTGTTGTCTGTGGAGTTGTCTAGTCTGTGTTTATATGTCTGTAAGTTGGGGTGATGTCCACATCGGAATGTTGCTAAGTTAACTCGATCCGATCTGCTCAGGCTGGTCTCTGACCTGTCAATGGGTGGCGGCTTCGCACCTAGGACCGCATTCGGACCGAGTCGTGTCAGTACTTTGTGGGTTAGGTGTGTGTGTATGTGTTTTCTGTACTGTGTGAGTTCTGTGGGGCGTGGTATGGAATGGAGTATTTGGTTATAATGTCTCTCTGGTGTTGCCTTAATGGTGCGAGGTGTCGGTGCATGATTGTACATGTAGTGGCAAGGGTGTTGTGGGTTAGTTGTCGCTGCTGCCATGAATTGTGTTCCCCTCGTGTCTAAATGTTCCCTAACTTTCAGTATTTTTGTTTCTGTGTGCAGGTGTTCTATTGGTGTTGTTTGACTACATACTGTAATGATACGAAGTGCGTTGTTTTGTATTGTCTGTAAGGTGTTTATGTGTGTGTTTGAGATAATGGGTGCCCAGCATGGGCTAGCATAGTCCATAACTGAGCGAATATATTGTTTGTATATGAGTGATGATGTTTCCTGCTGGTTTCCAAAGTTTGTGCCTGTTAGTACCCTACGCGTGTTAAGTCTTGACGTACATTTGTTTTTAATGTCCTGAATGTGGTTTGCAAAAGATAATGATGTGTTGTATGTGATCCCAAGTATTTTGGTCTTATGAGTGTGTGGAACGTTGGTGTTGTTTAGTGTAATCTGGGAGTTATCTGGTGTTCTTTTGTGTTGCTTGTTAGCAAGGTGATGGTTGATTTTGTGGGCGCTACTTTGATTCTATTGTGTGTGAGACAGTCTTGTATACTCTTTATGTATGTTTGTAGGTTATTTGTAGCGGTGTCGATGTTTTTGTGGTTGAATGTTAGAGTGATGTCATCTGCATATGATGATAAGGTAAGCTTGTTATCTATCGGTGTTGGAATATCATGCATGTATAAGTTTAACAGTGTTGGTGAGAGAATAGAACCTTGAGGGACCCCGTTCGGAAAAAGCTTGTTTTTGGATGACTTGCCATTAAATGTGACATGTATCTTCCTGAAAGATAGTTGCTCAGCTACCTTTTGGTGTTATTGTGCATGTTTGTGTTGAGTATTTTTTTATGAGAGGGAAGCGTGGGATAGCATCAAAAGCTTTACTAATGTCTATTGTTGCTAATAGTGTACGTTGAGCTGGTCGTCTGGAGTTGATGCCATCCATGATGTGCTGCGTGGGGTTAATGAGTAATGTCGTAGTTGAGTGGTGAGGTCTGAATCCATGTTGAGTAGGCAATAGTGGTATATGTGGGTTGGTGATTTATAAGATTAGTTTTTCTGTTACTTTGGAAGGTGTGCATAGTAAAGTAATGGGTCTATAGGAAGCTGGTTCTGTTGGATTTTTGTTTGGTTTGAGTAGTGTAATAATTTTACCTTGTTTCCATATGTTAGGAATAATACAGTGTTGGTATGAATATGTGCTGATGTTTGTAAGAGCTAGTATTCCTTGTGGGCCCCAAGTGTTTAAGGTGTATGTTAGATATGTTGTCTGGTCCAGTAGCCTTCGAATTCTTAATGTTTTTGATGATCTTGGTGGTCTGGTCTGTGTTGAAGGGTGTAATGGTCGTGTCGAGTCTGTAGATTTTCTTGTGTCTGGCTGTTTGTCTGTCTGCATGTTTCTGGTTTTTGTCTCTGTTTAAGTGGCTTATCTTAGTGTAGTGATTAACTAGAATGTTAGCTTGTTGTGTATATGTTGGGATATTATTTTGGCTGCGACAGATAGCCGCGTGTGAGGTGTGAATGCCGCTGTTAGAGTGGGTAATGCTGTTTATAGTCTTGTATAGCCTGGATGTATCTGTGGAATGGTTTAATGTTGTTATTAATTCCCTAAATGTTTGTTTGTTTTTCTTTAAGTTTGTTTTTTATTTCTCTGTTGAGCTGTTGTATCTGCTGTTGGGCTAGGACCTGGGAGGTGATGGGACGTATCGGATAGTCAGTTTTTTGTGTTTTAACGTTACTATAAATATATCCAGGTGTAAAATTGCCTCGGAGCAGGGTTAGCTGGTCCCCTTGCGTTAACGCCACACAAGGGGACCAACTAACCCTGCTTCGAGGAAACTTTACCCCTGAATATATTTATGGTAACGTTAAAACACACAAAACTAGCTATCCGATACGTCCCATTATCTCCCAGGTCCCAGCCCCAACTTACGGAATTGCAAAGCAACTTAATGAAATCATCACCAAATATATACCAGCAAAACACATGCTCAAATCTACAGATGAATGTCTACAAGTGCTCAGAGGAACCCGACCACAAGGCAACAAGGTAACGTTAAAACACACAAAGCTGGCTATCCGATACGTCCCATCATCTCCCAGGTCCCAGCCTCAACTTACGGAATTGCAAAGCAACTTAATGAAATCATCACCAAATATACCAGCAAAACACATGCTCAAATCTACAGATGAATGTCTATACGTGCCCAGAGGAACCCGATCACAAGGCATTATGGCATCGTTGGATGTAGAAAGTTTATTTACAAACGTCCCAGTAGAGGCAACAACCAAGATTATAATCGAGAACGTTTACAACCACCCGACCATGCGACCACCGACCATTCCCAAAGAAATAATGAAAAACCTGCTGAAGATCTACACAATGGAAGCGGCTTTCCGATGCAAAGACGCAACGCTATACCAACAGGTAGATGGAATCTCGATGGGAAACCTCTTGGGCCCCACCTACGCTAACGACATGTGCCATGTGGCAAACAAAGTGCTCCGAGAAAAAAGACACACTATACTGCCGATACGTAGATGACATATTCGTTACTACCGATAATGAAACAGAACTTCTAGAACTAAAAGCAGCATTGGAAGAAGAATCAGGCTTAACATTCACTTATGAGTTAAGCATCAACAGGAAAATCCCATTTCTCGACGTGAAAATACAAAACGACGGCGATTGCTACACGACCAGCACATACAAAATCTACGGACAGAGGAAAATGCTTAAATGGAAATGGCGAGTGCCCAACTAAATATAAACTTGGGGTAATAAAAGCACTTCTACACAAAGCTTATAAAATCTCATCTACTGTAATTGGATGATCTTCCACCAAGAGATTGAACGCTTAAATCAGCTACTAATTAACAACCGTTTCACAAACACCGAAACAGAACGAGAAATTAAAAATTTTTTGAAAATGAAAATGGAGGCAAATACAGCGGAAAGCAATCAAGCAAGAAAAGAGGAGACGCCTAACAGCGTTGTTCATAAATTTTTTTACCAAACCCAAATGTCGCCTGCATATAAAACTGACGAAAGAGTAATAAGGAAAATAGTAAAGGAAACGTCAGATGTAGAAATCAGAATATAATATCGCTTGCCATCTACTACCGAAACATGAAGACTAAAAACTTAGTCATGAAAAATAACATCACTCAAAAAACCGAAAATCTACAAAAATCCCACGTAGTTTACGAATTTCAATGCCTGAACGAAGATTGCAAACTTCGAGGAAACGTGAGATACGTGGGCTCAACCATAACAACACTGTCAAGAAGGCTAACAATGCACTTACAAGAAGGAACTCCGAAAGATCACATGTGGAATATATACAAAATAAACCTGACCAGATAACAGAGAGTGGAAGCGACAAACGTGGTAACACAAAGAAGGGATGAGAAAAGACTTCATATCATCGAAGCATTAATAATAAAAACTTTCCCGAAAATAAACAATCAGCGAACGAATCTTCAAGTTACACGTACGAAACTGACTAATCCCGTCAGTACACGTACGCGAAACCGGGAAAACCTCCGAAATGAGCTATAAAAGAGAGCCCCCTGACAAGGGCCCGATAGTAATGCGTGTTCTTGTTTTCTTTTTCGCATAGCTATAGAAGTAGTTTGGGTTTTCCTTTATTACTTTTTAATGTTAATTAAATTTCGTTTATTACTTTTTAATGTTAATTAAATTTCGTTTATTACTTTTTAATGTTAATTAAATTTCGTTTATTACTTTTTAATGTTAATTAAATTTCGTTTATTACTTTTTAATGTTAATTAAATTTCGTTTATTACTTTTTAATGTTAATTAAAATTCGTTTATTACTTTTTAATGTTAATTAAATTTCGCTTATTACTTTTTAATGTTATTAAATTTCGTTTATTACTTTTTAATGTTAATTAAATTTCGTTTATTACTTTTTAATGTTAATTAAGTTTCGTTTATTACTTTTTAATGTTAATTGTTTCGTTTATTACTTTTTAATGTTAATTAAATTTCGTTTATTACTTTTTAATGTTAATTAAATTTCGTTTATTACTTTTTAATGTTAATTAAATTTCGTTTATTACTTTTTAATGTTAATTAAATTTCGTTTATTACTTTTTAATGGTAATTAAATTTCGTTTATTACTTTTTAATGGTAATTAAATTTCGTTTATTTTTTTTAATGCTAATTAGTGTTAGATTGTTTAATGTTAAATGATGGTAAAATTGAATTTTTAGTTTTTTTTAAATTTTGTCTTCAATACAGTACATTGTGGGTATTTTACATTTATAAGCGATACTGATGTTACTAATTTTGTAAGGCCTATAAACTTATTATATTATGTGTAAATTGGTTAATTATGTATTTTGTTTACTGGACATTTTGTTTTTGTACATAAATAATTACACTGGTCAACAAGGGTTTTGTTTCCTCAACGAGATTATGTGATTCCTATACATTTTTTAACGCTGATTCCAGAAATCACCTTGAAATTTCGATAAGACGCACGGCTTTTGATAAATTTTATATTCCTTTATTTCATTATTATCAGCTTCAGTATTTGTAACATTTGTTTTTAAATAGCAGCTTCACCGTAATATTCAATATTGCAAAGGAAAATATCCTTAGACTTATTACTTTCCAGTTCTTGAGGTGCTCAAAAATTAAAATTTATTAGGCGCTAAAATCGCACAATCTGGCAACCATGCTGGTAGGATGATGCAATAGTGACCGCTGCAGTGCGATGTCTGGAAAACCACTGTCGTTAGTCGTTTGTTGCTTATTATTCAACGCTGTTGTGTGTGTGTGTGTGTGTGTGTGTGTGTGTGTGTGTGTCAAAAACTCTAAAAAGCCATTGTCTCACAAATATGTTACCAACCCTGATTACTTTCTGCTGCGTATGCGGCGAGTTCACGCTCAAATCTCAAAAGAAGAATATCACTCCTCTCATTAAAAAAGCTTACAACCTCTATTTCGGATAGGAAATAGGGTACCAAGACAAAAGGTGGGCGCCTCATATTTGTTGTGCAGTAAATCTCAGGGTATGGCTAAAAGGTACTAGCCGATCCATGCCATTTGCTATCCCCATGGTTTGGAGAGAGCAGAGATATCACGTCACAGACTTACTTTTGTTTGACGAATGTTTCTGGATTTTCTTCTAAAAAGCAAACAATCAATTGAATACCCAAATCTTCCATCGGCAATAAGACCGGTGCCACACGGTGAAAGTCTTCCTATACCAGAGCGGCCAGAGACGTGGACCTTAGAAGATGAAACTACCGTGGACGAGCCTATGGAATTAGAACAATATATGGGCCCAGATTTTCAACCACCTGAATCAAGAGAGCCTCACTAAATTATACAAGGCGAGTTAAATGACCTTGTCAGGGACCTAACCTTATCTAAGAGTCAAGCAGAGCCACTAGGTTCTAGGCTGCAAGGGTGGGGTGGAAACTGTTGGCAAAAAACACTAACATTTCTGTGTTCCGAAACCGTCAAAACGATGTGGCCAAATTTTTTTCTTTGAGCGGAAATCTGTTATGTAAACGGATTGATGATGACACTTGGTCAGTAACATAAACCAGAAAAATGGCGACTGTTCATTGACTCATCCAAGTTAAGTCTGAGGGATGTGCTGTTACACAATGAAAACGTTTATACACCAATTCTTGTCAGACATGCTGTTCATATGAAAGAGTTATATGAAAATATGGAGCTTGTTTTGAATTACATAGCGTACACTAAGTTCAACTGGCACATCTGTAGCGATTTAAAAGTCACAGGGCGCCTTCTTGGCATGTAGCTGGGATATACAAAGTACTGTTGCTTTCTTTGTGAGTGAGATGGTCGGGACACAGATTTTCATTATACCATTAAGGAGTGGCCACTTCGTCAAGCTTTAGTTCCTGGGCAAAAGATCGTCGCACATAAACAGCTGATTGATCCCACAAAGATATACCTGCCACCTCTTCAAATTAAGCTCGAACTAATGAGAAACTTCGTGAAAGGGATGAACAGAGAAGGTGAAGGATTTCGATACTTAAAACAAGTTTCCGCGAACAAGTGAGGCGAAGATAAAAGGAGTTTTTATTGGTCAACAAATTAGAGAAGTTATGAATGACAGCCATTTTGATGAAGTCCTAGACGGAACGAGAGGGTTGCATAGGAAGTCTTTAAAGCAGTCGTCAAGAACTCTATAGCTGAGAATAAGGCACCGAACTACGTGTAGTTGGTTGAAATGTTTGAAGCGTTTAGGTTGATGGGGTGTAATATGTCCTTAAAGGTACACTTCCTGCACTCCCATTTGGACTTTTTTCGACCAACCTTGGTGGCATTAGTGATAAACATGAGGAAAGATTTCACCAGAACATTTCCATAATGGGAAAACGGTACCAAGGTAGGTGGGACACAATGATGTTGGCTGACAACTGTTGGACATTAATCAGGGAAGCCCCAAATGTTGCCTATAAACACAAGTCGTCGAGATTTTAAGTATGTTTAATGTAATGTTAGAGCACGTCCTATACAATACAACATAAGCAGTTTTGTATACTTTTGAGTAAAATTTAATTCGCAGTTTTGTCAAGAACCCTACGTGATACAAAAATTCCAAAGTCATATTCGTAATCAGCGTTGAAAATTCTATCAATAACACAACCTCATCGAAGAAACAACAAAAAAAAAAACGGGTAAAATTTGTAGCAGTGTTATCAGCATTTTACTTTTGCTGTCACGTTACCTCTTTTTCTTCGGAAGCCTTCCGAGCGATTCTTCCAAGGTATACAAAGTCCCAGTCAAGATTCAACCGTTGTAGATCTTCCAATAACCACTCCAGTTTACCGACGAACGATCCAAGAAAATTAACATCATCTTCCAAAATGATCACCTGAAGATAAAATGAATAATTCGTTTTATATTAGTCATTACTCACTTGCAAGTTAGTGATTCTCACTGCAAAAACTTTTTTGCTTTATTACGCGTAATACTATAATACAGGTTGTTTCAAAAGTCCGGAATCATAGGAAATATTTATAATATATATACACAGGGTCAGTGGCGGTACTAGCTTACATGACGCCCTGGGCGAACCTCACCTTCAGCGCCCCCCCCCCTGTTCGCCAACACACACACATTCGAATCCCCCCAAAATAAAGGACAGACATAACTCTTTCACAAAATAACTTTTTATTGGACTAATTGTCGGAACTTCAGAACCAAAACAAAGACTCAAATTTCTGAATTTTACAAATCCTTCATCACGTAAATAGAATAACTCACTTAAGAGAATGTAATTATGATACTATGAACAGGAAAAATACAAATTAAATTGCACAACTGCCATAAATAAACTAGAGAATCAAATTTCTAAATTGTACAAATGCTCTATCACATAAATAGAATAAGACACTTAAGAGAGGGTAATTATTATGCTACACTTTGAACAAGAAACAAAATAAATTGCACCACAGCACAACTGCCATCTAAAGCCTGACTCTTCTTACCTTCCTTGATGCAAAGTCATGAATTAAATCATCATATGAAATCTGCTCAGCAATTGTATGATTTATACTGATGATGGCCAGACCGGTAAGGCGTTCCTGTGACATAGTTGACCTCAGGTAGGATTTGATGAGCTTCAGCTTTGAAAAGCTCCTCTCTGCTTCAGCAACAGTGACTGGAAGAGTAAGACCAATTCTGAGAGCAGTCCACAAATTTGGATATATTTCAGAGAGCTCCCTTTCATGGATAAATGTCAGCAGTTCAAGCAAGGATATGGTCTTTGATGGCAAGTCAGGCAAGTTCTTCAGCTCCTGTGCAAGCTCTCTGCCATCCAAGTCAGATTGTCCCTTAAAGTGTAGTGTAGTACTAAGGTTCACACATTGTTCTGTCAGCTCCTCAAATGTGAGATTTTGGAAATGTGTCAGCACTCCAAACTTCTCTCCCACAATTTCCAACGTGGAAAATCTTTCCTGAATGGCTGATGTTGCAGCATCAACCACTGCATTGAAAAATGTCACCTCCAGCTTCTTCAAAGCATCAATCAAGGGCTCATCAGATGCTTCATAGGAGAAGTGCCGCTTTGTGGACCTCAGCCGTTTTTGTTTTAACACAGCCTCCACATTCATTTGTTCACAGATATCTGTGGCTGCCATTTGTGCAGCCACAAAACCTGTTGCCCTGTAATTGCGGAGACCTCTCTCTGTTTTTTTTAGGAGATTTACTGCAACATCAACGTGCATGCTAGGAGACTGCATCTGCTTGCTCACATGCTGAATTTGGCACAACAGGTCATGCCACACCACTGAACAAATGGCGAAGCGGTATGACCCAACCTCCTCTGACAGAGATTGAGCCTCGACCTTTATTACAGTCTTTGGTGTGGTCCCTCACCTCGATCAGTGCATCTCTCACTGCAGCTGCCTGATATCTCAGGGGCTCCACACTCTTGATCTTGCTTTCCCACCTTGTATCAGACCACATCTTCAATGTGATGTTCACATGTTTTTTCAAAATGGCCCATCGTTGTGTGGAGGCTGAAAACAAGTTGTAAAGCTTCTGCAAGATGCCAAAGTAACTTGTGGCATCAATAGATCCCTTAGCAGCATCGGCCACAAGCAAATTCAGAGAATGAGCCCCACATGGAACAAACAGAGCTCTGGGATTAATTTCTAGGAGCCTGGATTGAACACCCTTGTTTTTTCCCCTCATGTTGGCCCCGTTGTCGTATGATTGTCCTCTACAGTCCATGAAAGGAACTTTTAGCTCCTCCAGTCTCTTCAGAATCAGAGATGCCAAATGTTGACCAGTGGACTCCTCTGCCTCCAAAAACCCCATGAAATGTTCCTTTATATGGGGCTTCCCCTCCAGTGACACAACCCGAATCACAACTGACAACTGTTCAGTGTGGCTGATATCTGGAGTGCAATCTAGAATTATTGAAAAAAACTTTGATTGTTTGATGTCGCTCACCATTGCTGAAATGGTCTTGCTGCTCGACAAATCAATGAGTTCGTTTTGTATGTGGTGGCCGAGGTAGCTGGTGTGACTGGAGGTCCCTTTTTGGACACGGTTAATGTGCTCTTCCATTATAGGATCAAATTGTGCCATCAGTTCAACTTCTTTCAGAAAATTGCCATTTGATGGTGAGAACAATTTTTCTGTATGTCCCCTTAGTGCCAAATTCCTAACTGCCAGAGAATGCACAATAGCAGTGAGACGTGTCAGCACCGCTCTCCATCTCAACTTCTCAGCCTCCAGAAGTGCCATCTCCTGCTTGTCAATGGTCTCCCCCTTTCTCATCCTCACTGCCAGTTCTTTCCAGATTTTCATAGAATTTAGGTGTTCTGAACTGTTGTCATGTGATGTGAGCAATGAGCTTGCATGCTTCCAGTCCGAGAGTCCCAAACTTGTTAAATTTATTTTCCTCTTGGAAAATAATGTACAACAGAAACAGAAAAGGCTGTTGTTTTTTAAGGAATAGACCAACCAACTTCTGGTTATATTTTCCCCACTAACCAATGACTTCCTGAAGTATTGATGGTGGAAACTTCTTCCGTCACTGTCGTTTCTAGGGAATACAAAGTCATTAGTATACACACCTAAGTTAGATAACACATTATTCACAGCACTTTGTTATGGTGGTGGTGTTATGGAATTATGGTGGTGAAACACCACACATAACCAGTAACCCAGACCCAGTGATAATAACATTATAATTTATAACTGTTTGCAAAATGCTTTGCAGGGATGCACACACATACACATACACACACACGCACACACTCACAGACATATGTGCACACAAACTCACCTGAAGAGTCCTGCCGGGGAGAAGTAGAAGCAAATGGGTCTTCATCCTCAGGATCAGACTGCATTTGTGGAGACATATGTGAGGCTGAGGAGGTAGATGGCTCCTCAGCCTCAATAATGGCAGAAGTAGACGGCTTCTCATCCTGGCTAGTGGCAGAGGGTGTTCCAAAATATTTCAAAAGTGCCCCTGCAAATAGTAAAATAGAACATAACAGACCAATGCATGAATAGGCTAGTACAATTAATTTAACATGTTATTAAGCACAATTTATTAAACTTTTAGAATAGGAAACAAATGAATAATACAACCTCCTTGGTTAATGGCTAATTATATACATAATAGTACACTTCAAATGACTCAGAAAGCTATATCACAAAATAGCAGTGCAATATAGCAGTGAAGAGTAGATGACATAGCTCTATACTTTTATCTTTTGCTCGTTTCTCCTCTTCTTCTTTCCTCTTTTTTCTAAACTGAGCACCTGATAGCTTTGACCTCTTCTTATCCATTTGCGGTTATTTGACAGACCTTAGTGGCTTAGTGTGAAGATTCGTTCTGTAATAAATAATATACATTTCACTATTTAACCAAACCCAGAAAAATAACATTACATATGTTAAAGTATGGGCCTTTATTCCCAATAATATTAATCTGGAAGCATTTTGCATTGTTTAGGTCTTTTATGGGAAGGTTTATGGAAAATGCAATAGATGGTTTTTTATTAATAAAAATATATTTATTGATCTTTTATTATTTATTTTATTTTATTTTTTATTTTTATTTATTTCTTTATTTATTTATTCTTATTTTTATTTTTATTTTTTTTGCAGGCGCTCATGCCGCCCCTCCAAAAATGCCGCCCTGTGCGGCTGCCCATATTGCCCATATGAGGAACCGCCACTGCACAGGGTGTCGCATAAGTCCGGCATCATAGGAGAAATTCATATTTTTCTATTTCTATAAACCATAATTCATATGCTCGGGATGCCAATTTCCAGTCCACCATTCTGTTCAGTGACGAGGCTGTTTTTTATGGAAATGGTGAAGTAAATCGACAGAACACCCGCTACTGGTCTCAAAACAACCCTCACTGGTATACCTCTTCAAAGGAATAAGGTGCATCTCGGGTGATGGTATGGTGTGGCATTGGGAAGGATCGCATCATAGGCCCCCTCTTTTTCGATGAACATGTCACTGGAGGCACCTACCCACGTATGCTCAAGGAAGAAGCATTTTCCAGTGTCTTGAACGAAGAAGGAAATTTCCCAACATGGTTCCAGCAAGACGGCGCTCCTGCACATTACGGCACCCAAGTAAGGGAATACCTGTACCAACAATTCCCTGGTCATTGGATAGGACGTCGAGGGCCTGTGGAATGGCCAGCTAGAAGCCCAGATCTCACGCCACTAGATTTTTATCTCTGGGGCCACTTGAAAGCGCTGGTATATGCAGAGAAAATTAGGAGTGTTGAACATTTGCATTATTGGGGCATGTAACACCATTACTCCTGACATCATTCACTGTGTGCTTGCTGATTGGGTATCACGTCTGAATTTGTGTATTGAAAACAATGGTGGACATACTGAGCACGTTCTGAAAATAAAAGCTTTTATTTTGCCTTTTTTTATTATTTTTCCTATGATGCCGGACTTATGGGACACCCTGTATATATATATATATATATATATATATATATATATATATACACGGTGTTTCAGGAGGAAAGGTCAATACTTCGGGAGGTGATAGTATTGGTCATTGTGAGAAAAAAAGTTCATATGAACATGTGTCCAATTCTGAATGGTTACGGAGATAGAGCTGTTTGAATCTGATGCACGCGCAGCTCTTCCTCCCCCCGCGGTGGTCCCATTCAATGGCCATCAAGGTCTCCAGACCTCTCTCCGTTCGATTATTGTTTGTGGGGGTGGATGAAAAGTCAAGTTTACAAAAGAAAGGTAGATACATGAGACGAATTGCTCGCGCGCATTTTGGATGCTGCTGCCCGCATAAAGGAACGTCAAGATCAACTCAGACGAACCAATGCGATCTTCGCACACGAGTTGCAAAGTGCATTGAGGTTGACGGTGGGATTTTCGAAAACGTATTGTAAACTGTAACAAATTTGTCATTTCTGTATCTGATACCATTCAAAATGCCAGTGTTTAAACATTAAATGTTAGAAACAGTAATTGGTTTCTCTTTCTTGATTACCATTAATAATGCTTTTGTATTTGTAGATTCAAACAGCTCTATCTCCGTAACCATTCAGAATTAGACACATGTTCATATGAACTTTTTCTCTCACAATGACCGATACTATCACCTCCCGAAGTATTGACCTTTCCTCCTGAAACACCCTGTATATATATATAGGGTGTTACATAACATGTGGGACGCACTTTCAGGATGGATTTAGGACCTGAAAAAAATAAAAAAAGTTTATATAAACATATGCCCGAAATCGCTTTGTTTCCGAGTAACAGCCCGTTTTGTGTTCCAGCAATTCTTTCCGCAAATTGTTTACAAACACTGCTTGCCGACAATGTTTGTGAGTACGAGACTTATTTCATGTATGGCCTTGCCGATTGTAATGTTTCGTACTCTATGACATGTTTCAGTATCATTGAGTGTAGAGCTCTCAGTCGGTCAGAGGTGCATCGCGGTGTTTCACTGTTCGTATTCGTAACTTCTTACCATGAATAAGTGCAGTCCAGTTAAAAAAAAAAAACCTTAAAAGTTTTTGTGATATTCAGTGGTAGTGTGCATTTGGAGTGAGAATGGAGGCTTATTCAAACAGAGAAATGGCAGACATGCATCTCATGTATGGACTTGCCGAGTGTAATACGGCCGCAGCAAGACGTCTGTATGCGGAAAGGTTTCCGAATCGCCGTCTGCCATATAAGAAGACCTTTCAGAGAATAGACGAGCGTCTTGGTGATACAAGATCATTCAACAAGCGAGTTTCAGATGGTGGTAGATCAATCAACGCCAGAACTGTTGAGTTGGAGGAGCGGGTACTGAATCGCGTGGAGGAACATCCTGGTGTCAGCAGCCGAAGGATAACAGCAGCAGAGGGAGTAAGATACACAACTGTGCAGAGAATTTTCCGGGAACAACAGCTTTACCCATATTACGTTCCGAAAGTACAAGGCCTTACTGAAGCTGATTTCCCACCACGTGAGGCTTTTTGTACTTGATCCTTCAACAGTATGCCCGCGATCCTCTTTTTCTATCCTCCGTGTTGTTTTATGATGAGGTTGCCTTCACAAGAAATGGCGTGATAATTTTTCACAATATCATCACTCAGCCGAAGAGAATCCGCATGCCATCATCCAGTCAAGGCACCAACAACAATTTAGTATCAATGAATGGGCAGGACTTATTGCCGACAACTTAATCGGTCCTTTTGTTTTACCTGGAAGATTAACAGGAGAATCCTATTCCAATTTTTTAAGGAATGATTTAAACGATTTACTAGATGAAGTTCCTCTTGGTCCGACGTCGTATGTGGTTTATGCATGACGGCGCTCCACCTCATTTTAGTCGAGTAGCCAGAGACTATTTGGATGACCATTTCCCTGATAAATGGATAGGTGGAGGACCCATGGCGTGGCCTGCTCGCTCCCCGGACCTGAATCCACTCGATTTTTACCTGTAGGATCATCTGAAATCTATCGGTTACGTGACACCCATTGACAACGTTGAAATGCTTCGCCAACGTGTAGAACAAGGAGGCCAGAAAATCCGAGCAATACCTGGAGTGTTTGAACGCGTCGGGCAGTCTATGACGAGGCGTGTTGAGGCGTGTATTCAAGCGCAAGGCGGTCATTTTGAACACTTCCTTTAAAGGTAAGGCGGATAATTGCTGGAACACATAACGGGCTGTAACTCGGAAACAAAGCGATTTCGGGCCTCTGTTTCTAAAAACTTTTTTCATTGTTTTCAGGTCCTGAATCCATCCTGAAAGTGCGTCCCACATGTTATGAAACACCCTGTGTGTGTATATATATATATAATATATATATATATATATATACACACACACACACAACACACACACACATATATATATATATATATATATATATATATATACACACACACACACACACTATATATATATATATATATATATATATATATATATATATATATATATAGATAGATATATATATATACACACACACATATATTATACACACACACACACACACACATCCTGTATATATATATGAAAATGAAAAGGTTTATTGGCAGTCTTTCCTCGAGAAGTGATCAGTCTTTCTTTGTGAACAGACGTGTTTTATCGAGTGTCCAGTATTACCAATTGAATAAGTGGTTTTCGTTGAAGTGTCTTTAAAAAAATAGTGTTTGGTGCATTCTTAACTAAATTCCTTCGTGTTACTAATCATTTATTAACGAATATATTTCATTTATTGACTTTATTCATTACGATATTATTAGATTAAACCAAGGCTAGTGCACGTGGCTTGTTTTGTTTGTTTTTCGAATCTATTAGAAAACGAGGTTTCATGAGGTTGAATTTCCCTTGCTACGGGGATCAAGTAGGGTGTGGTCACACACCGTAGGAGAAAGGAGAAAAGGAAAGAAAAAAGTCGGTCGAATAGAGGACAGATAAGTTTTATTAATATTTTTTCTTTTACAGATCTTTCGTCGGTAGCTTAAGTATATATTCATTTAGTATAAATTTGTGTTACAAGAACCTGTTTCTGCGTTTCAAGAACATTTTTGCGGGCTTGCGCAGGTGGCAGCACAATAAGCACGCGGTAGGCCTACGTTGTAATTTATTAATTTCCAAACGCTCGTTTTTTGTTTTTTTTTTAATTAATTAATAGCATGGCACCCCCGTCAAGTACTTGCAGTCGCTGTGAAGGGAAATTTGCCGCTTACGCATTTACTTTGGCTAATAATAATGAACAGTTAGTTTGCAGGTGGTGCTCAAGCATGGAAGTGCTGAGGAACGAGTAGAACGTGAGAGGGAGGCCAGAGTGAGGCTTGAAGAGGTGATGCTCGACGGCAAAATTAGAATCCCTTGAGACTTCAGTTAAGACCCTCCTGCCTCAGTTTCTACTAATATAAATAGTACTAATAGCCGTCTCTCTTCCCCTAGTTCCCAACCCTTCGATCAAGTGCGTAATGGAGCCCTATTGAGAAAACCTATGACTTGTCTACCAGTAATAATAAGCAATAAGTTTTCTGTTTTAGGTTTTGAAGATGCTGATGAACCGGAAATACGAATCGTTGGCGATTCCATTGTTCAAGGGCAGCTCGAGGAAATCTGTGGGAGAAACCCTCATCGTAGGCGCCGTTACTGCTACCCTGGTGCAAGGGTGGAGGATATAACTAATAGTGTTGACCATTTTACAGGGAACCTCTGAGGACACAGCGTATGTTATTCATGACGGTACTAATAACGTTTTAATTCCAAATCGGAAGAGCTGCTGGCTAAGTACAGGGACTTACTAGAGCGACTAAAGGAAAAAACTAATAAGATTGTTTTAACAGGTACACTTCCTCGAATTATCCAACGTACGATTTCTACAGCAAGGCGATCTATATCAACTACAGTATAACCTAAAGATTCTTTGCCAAAAGGAAGGAGTGCATTTTGCGAATTTTTGAAACAGTTTCTACAGCAGGGGGGAATTGTTCCTCGGAGATGGACTTCATCTTAATGACGTTCGAGATGCGTGTTTAGGAAGACTATTTCATAATACTGTCTCTTCTTTTCAGGCTGCCGTATCTGGAACGGTCCCAGCGTAATTTCCTAAAATTTCCCCTGCGCTCGCGAACATATCGCAATTACAAACAATTTGAAGGTTCTATCTTTAAATGCTCGTAGCTTACGAAATAAAATAAACGAATTTTTTTCTTTAATTGCTTGTAAAGACTATGGTTTAATTGCGATAAATGAATCGTGGCTTAGTACTGAAACACGTGACTTTGTAGGGGAGTATCAAATTAGAGGTTATAGACTTTTTGTTAAAAACAGAATAGGTAGCGAGGAGGCGGTGTTATGTTGTATATCAAAGGTAATATTGCGAACGTTATAGAAGTAAAGCACAGAATTCCAGAACCGATAGATTCGACTAGCAGAACTTAAATTGAACGATTTCAAACTTGTTGCGTTATATAGGCCCCCTAATCAAACAGCTGATACGACGAAGCGTTATATCGTGAACTAAAGAGAATAATAGGTAGTGAGCAGGCCTTAGTTATGGGTGACTTTAATTGCGCCAACGTGATTACGATACAATGCAGGGTGACGCGGAAGGTAATCGTTTAGTTAATTTTCTCGAGGATAGCTTTCTTATTCAAAAGGTTGGGGAACCTACGAGGTTGGACAGTATTTTAGATTTAGTAATAACTACGGATGATAGGCTAATTACTGATCTTCAAGTAATAGAACCGTTAAGCAATAGCGATCACAATATGGTAGAGTTTGTCCTCTCAGTAAGTCACTCGAAACCAGCTAACTCGACTAAAATTCCTAACTTCCAGCACGCAGACTTTTGTAAATTTCGAAATGAATTGTCACACGTCAATTGGGAAAACGTAATGGGGATCTCCAACGCAAAACTAATGTGGGAATCGTTTGAAACAGTATTTAGGACTATAAATGAGGAATGTGTACCGTACAAAATTAAGCGTGCGAAAGTAAAAGCCCTTGTGGTTTACTTCTACAGTAGGAGATATTATAAAGAGTAGAGATAGGGCTTATAGGCTACATAAGTGCGATAAAGACAATTTGTGGTTACGAAACAACTACTATCTCTAAGGCGTGAAGCGAAAAGTGTAATAAAAAAGTCCAAGCGCGAATTGAAATCTCCATAGCTGTGACGGCAAAGAAAACCCCAAGCGATTCTTTCAATACGTCAACAATAGGAATCCAGTAAAAAGTGTTTGGGGCCGTTGAAAAATTTTCGGAGAGCTAGTTTCTGAAAACAAGCAAATGGCTACCTTGCTAAACGAATTTTTACGTCAGTTTTTACTATAGAGATGTAACGAATATCCCTACGGTCATAGACATAATACCTTTTGATAATGGTAATATTTGGATAATATTGTGGTTAGTGAAAGGGAGGTAATGCGCTATATTGATAAAATGAAAATGCGTAAATCACCGGGGCCGGATTCCATATATCCCATACAACTAAAAGAATTAAAAGAAAGCATTGTTGTGCCGCTAACAAAGATTTTTAATGCGTCTATTTCTGAGGGGTGCGTACCAGATAATTTCAAGTTAGCAAATGTAATACCTATCTTTAAGAAAGGCGATAAATAAGAAATTATAGGAAATTATAGGCCAATCAGTTTAACGTCTGTTGTAGGTAAGCTACTGGAATCAATAATTAGGGATCGTATAGTCGAACACTTAGAATTGCATAACTTGATTAGAAATACGCAGCACTTTTAGGCGAAACAAATCTTGCTTAACTAATCTTTTAGAATTTTTTCAAAGCGTGGTTGAAGTTTACGATAGTCACGGGCGGTTGATTAGTGTATTTAGATTTTCAAAAAGCGTTTGACACCGTACCGCACAAAAGATCATTGAAAAAACTAAGGCTCATGGAATCAGGGGTGTAGTAATAAATTGGATAGAAGAGTGGTTGCGAGGTAGGAAACAGAGGGTGGTCGTTGATGGAGCGGAGTCGTGTTGGGCTAATGTAGCGAGCGGCGTTCCTCAGGGTTCTGTATTGGCCCCTTGCTTTTTCTTATATATATTAACGATTTAGATGTCGGCCTAGTCAGTACAGTTCAAAGTTTGCGGATGACACGAAGTTGGGTGGTAGGGCGATTAATGACGAAGATAGAGGTAAAATCCAGGAAGATCTGAATAAAATCGTTGATTGGTCAGTCACATGGCAAATGAGATTTAACGTCGATAAGTGCAAAATTTTACATATAGGTTCGCGTAACGGTAATTTTGCGTATAGTATGTCAGGAAGGAGTTAGCAAGCGTAGAGCAGGAAAAAGATTTAGGAGTTATAGTCACTGGTGATTTAAAAGTGCGAAACAAAGTACAGCAGCGGTCAATAAAGCGAACAAAGTGCTAGGTTTTATAGCTCGGAATTTTGAGTACAAATCGCACGATATTATTGTTCCTCTTTATAAATCATTAGTTAGACCCCATTTGGAGTACGCGATCCAATTTTGGAATCCGCATATGCGAAAAGATATAGACAAAATCGAAAGAGTTCAAAGACGAGCAACTAAGATGATTCCGTCGCTTAGGTCGAAGTCGTACGAGGATAGGCTTAAGGAGTTAAAATTGACTACACTCGAGACTAGGAGGCTAAGGGGTGATCTAATCCAGGTTTTTAAAATTATGAATGGGTTCGATAACGTAGATAGAATAGCTTTTTCGAAATATCTCAATATAATAGACTAGAAATAACGGGTGTAAGTTGACAAGTAGAAGGTTCGAGACAGCAGTTGCCAAAAACTTTTTTACGCATAGAATAGTAAATAGCTGGAATAGTTTGCCGGTAGAAGTAATTAGTAGCACGTCTATAAACATGTTTAAAAATCGATTAGACGCATATGTTGATAGATTGGGTATAATTTAAGGTAGTAAAATTAAGGCTTGTGGTTCGGAACCCACGTAAAATTGTAGGTCCTCTCCGCCACCACGGAGGACATGCACAATACACAATTACGAACACAGGTAGACCAGCCATGAGTGGATCCTAGGTCTTTGTTGGTTGAAACATTATAACATTATAACATATGACAAATATTATTAATACAATGACAGTTCACATACTAAGGATAGAAAGATATACAGTTGATTAGAAATAATACAGTAATGTCGAGGTTAAGTGAAGCTACAGACAGACGTTTTCGTACCAAGAATTCCATAGCTTATTCTGCAGTGGTTCCC
>JAJOZX010005198.1:0-182500 GCA_023014485.1 Bathynomus jamesi
TATGTTTTTACATGACCTTTAGATTTAATGCACAGATTTGCGTATTCCACAGATAAAATTTTAACAGCAAAACAGCTGTTAACAGGTCTCAAAAATCATCAATTTTGATAAGCGCCCGTCATGGATTACCCAAAATAGGCATATTGCATTGCACGAAAACCTGATGTGATGGACAAAATCTAAGGTGATTTTTTAAATCAGCACATCAATATTATCTAGAAACAGGTCTTAGAATTAAATCAGCAGCAAAAAAAATTTTTTTTTGGTTGGGCAGTGTTATTAGTACAGCTACTAATACCCTTGTGCTCATCAATACGAATTTGGAGTTGGCGTGCAGTCATGCCAACGTAAGACGATGTGCAATCGTCACATGTATATATATATAAATGACCGATGAGCACAAGGGCTTTGGAATTAGATCTTTAAACTTGAAAAAGGAGTGTAATTTACGTTCTGATGTGTAAATACATTTAACAGAAATTTGCGGATAAAATCTGTTGATAAGTTTACCAATTTTTCTCTTCAACACAAGACTTTCGGGTCCACCGGTAAGGAAGTTTAAGATATACAACCTTCTTCTGTACTGTAGTAACGACGATTTTAATTTTATTAGAGAATTTTTAGTTCATGAATCTTTTTATTACACTGTCAATAAGTTTAGAAGGGAAACCATTACCTAGTAAGAACTTTTTAAGGAATTCCAACTCGGCATGAAGAAGATGGTAGTTGGAGCAAATCTCGTATAAACGACATAGAAGGGTAAGAATGAGGTTACGTTTATACTTGAGTGGTGTGAAACTGTCAAATTTCATTCCCAAGCCTGTGAACGTGGGTTTACGAACATTTTAAATCAATCTTCTTCCGTCGTTACGTAGACGATTGCTTTGTTTTATTTAAATCTTCCGACCATGTTGGACTTTTTTTATCAATATTTAAATTCAAAACATAGTAACATCAAATTCACTTCTGAAACAGAAAACGATAATTCTTTGCCACTCGTAGCAATAATCACTTCGTAACATCAGTTACATCAGTTCGTAACATTTCTTCTTCTATAAGGGAGGGGGGGAGCGCTTTTGCGGACATTTGGTCTTGACCCCTCCTTTCTGCATAAAAAAAAGTCCGAAAAGTGTGGGATAAAATTTTGATAAAATCCAACAAATCCAATAAATACACGACCGTCACCGATGGCTTTTAGGTACAGGGTACCTTTCCAGTGCTTCCAGTGGATGATAATAGGAATCCTAAGTATACCAGGGATTCCTGGAAGAAGTTGCACTTTGCAAGTTAAAATTTAAGGCGTGCTTTTCTCAAACGTTATAGCACATCCTGAAGACGTTGGAAGTGTGTTTTGATAACCGAACTATAGACGATAATATCGTCAAGATACTGAAGATAGACTAGAGCCTCTACGCCTAATATGTCGGAAAAGACTATATTCATCAACCTAGAGAAATTAGCGGGTCCATTTCGAACTCCGAAGCCGAAGGGTAAAACCTGGAATCCGTAATGGCCTCGATTAATGAAAAAAGCGGTCAATGCCCCAGAGTTGGGAACTTGGGACTGACCTCCATTTGCCAGTAACTTGATGCCAAGTCGAGGGATGAAAGGAAGTTAGTTCTCTCTACGTTCGGAGTTGTTACCTTCATGTTTGGAATAAGGAAACGGTCTGGGATGGTAATTTGGTTTAGGCGCCTAAAATCTATACAAGGGCGGGATGTTCTGTCCTTTTTGGAAACAAGAATCATAGGAGCGGACCAGGGACTAGCTGAAGGCTGAATGACGTCCTGCTCCAACATGTTCTTGATGTGTTCCTCAATAGTTATTAATTGGGAGTGTGAAACCCTATAGGGAGAAATAAAGATGGGTTTGGAATTGGGTACCAGCTTGATTTCGAAAGGGACCAAACTATTTCAGCCCAAAGGATCTCCTTTTAAGGCAATCACATCTCTGTTTCTTATCAGATCTAGAAGCGATTCCAGTAGTTTGGGATCCTGTAAGCTGGTGACTCTTGAAGGAAGTGCTCCAGGCATTCCTCATATTCTTTTCTTAGTGCTAAAGGGTTTAATTCCAAAGAACTGGAGACACGGTTTATAGTACTGGTGGGAAAATCTGAATCTATTTTTAACTGGGAAAACAGTTCCTATTTTCTGTTTTGACATTAATTCAGTAGGGCTTTTTCCTTTATTTAGAAAAGTAACAGGGATAGCTGAATTCTGACTATGACTAAGAATTTGGGCAATAAGAACATCTCTCTTAAAAAAAAAAAATTCTGTAATAAGAGTGCGGTCTGACTCTAGTAGTTTCCTTGACAATTTATTACTCTTACGAGGAAACAAATCTTCTTATATGCTCCGTAGTATATAAGAAAAATTGTGACTCTGCCTCTGGTTCGGTAATTAAAATTTGGCTCACTGGCTGAAAACTGTTTCAGTTGGATTCCGAATCTCGACCGCTGGGTTAACTGAATTAACGAAAACTGGCTGACTAGAATCTGACTGACTGGAATAGCTATTCTATCTAAGAAATACACAAATAATTGCTCAACAAATTGCCTAACTAAAAAAATTTTAAAAATGTAAAACAAAAAAAATCATTCGAATGTACGGTAAATATTATGAATGGCACATTAAATTAAATTATTGTATGCTAAATATAATAACAGAAATAAATGGGGTCCAATAAAAAGAAGTGTATCACTGGTGTATGGAGCGTTCACTGTTTTGTGTTAATTCTGACTTGATACTAATTATTAACTGTTAATTATGCTGGCTTATCAAATGTTCAGTAATTAAAAATAAGATCTGTACTTAACAAGATTCCCCCGGCGAAATCCTTAAATACGTGTTTTGCTGGCCACTTGTTCTTGGATAAAGAATAGGCGTGAAGAACTTGGACGTCGTGACACGCCGGTCAGCTGATATATCCACAATTTAGTTGAACGTTGGCTTTAATTCCAGGGTCTCGAAGACTGGAAGAATCCTAGTTGCAAAGATCGCCAGTTGTAACCCTCCGTCGATGACCTTGGGTGGTTCGAAGTTGATCGGGGTTCTGGTTAGGTAACAACAACGGATTTCTCACTCTTTGGTAGCTGGTACTGCGTAGGGGCGTAGGGAATCATAATAATTGCTTTCTACTGCACTCCGATTTCTTCTTGTAGCGGATCGGAGGATTCTGCGAAAACTTACTAGGTTATCTGACGATTCCCCGATTCTTCTTGTAGCCCATCGGAGAAGTTTGAGAATCTTAAGACTTACTGATTTCTAATTTTACTACTACTTGAAAATGCTGTGTTATTCTAACAAAAATACTTTGGCGAATCCGGACTCAAGGGTAGAATTAAAGATATCTTTTACCGACTTTTACTGCTTTAAACATATTACAGGGTATGCTTTCAGCCTCTAGGTCAGATCAGACAGAACAGAATAATAATTTGAAAGATTACAATGGTTTATATACGATTTAATTTGGTGACGTCATTATTATTTAATGCTGATTTGTTTTTTCGATTGTTAATAGGCTGAATTCTTTTGCTAACTCAATCCATATTATGTGGATCTTGCAGAAACTGATAAAGCAAAATATTTGAAGAGGAAGGCAAATTCTGCTGTTAAAGCATATTGAAAAAATCTGATGTTATGATTTGGCATGTCAACTAAAAATGGAAATTAAGATAGGCATTTTATTAAAATTAAATGCTTAAAATTTAAAATTAATTGCTGATTTGGGATATGACCCTCTTTTATGATTTAAGAGAGAATAAAAAAATGAAAATTGCAGAATTTAACAAGATTACATGATTAAGCTCAATATAAAAAGTGATTAGGTAATTAAAAATAAAATGAAATAATTCATAAAGTATTGGATAGGAAATTACTTAGCAAAAAGAAAATAGAGCGAAAATTAAAATTTTAATTATTTTCCAAACTTGCATGAATTTTATATACAGTTAGTGTGTCATGCGAGTTTGGACTTTATATGTCAAAATGAATGTTAGAATTATCATTTTTACATATATAAATAAATTTAAATAAGTTTTTTATTCTCACTTTTTTTATAATGTATAACTATTTTTTATTTATTTTATTTTTTTGGCCTCTACGGAAATCCGCTAATGATTATTATTAATTATTATTATTATTATTATTTTTTATCTTTTTACTTATTATCATCATCAGTAGCGCAGGCAAGGGGGGCCAGGGGGCAAGACCCCCCTTTGTCAAGGTTTAGGCCAGGTGGTCCGGAATCCCTCTTCATCAGACCCTCTCCATTTGGTATCCAATAAGGATGGCATATATAATTATAGCAGTAGCCAATATAAAATTAATTTATATTTAATAAATCTATTATTGTATTAATTTTATTACTCTGTGTATATTTGGCTCAGGTAAGTGAAATCGTTTGAATTCCGCACCGCTGAAAATTAGCAATTCTGACACGTAGGCGTAGGGAAACATTCTGTCAGGCGCCACATTTGTTTACGTTTTCCAGTTGCTGATGAGCTTCCAGTGGAATTGTTCCACTGTGTGTGTGTGTGTGTGTGTGTGTAGACCAGCGCTGTTGGCAGGGGGTGGAAAAAATATCGGACCACGGAACCATTGGTCCCAGAAAGTTTTTCAGGTCTGCAGAAAGAAAAAGGAGGAAAGAAAAGAGGGAAAGAAGGAAAAAGGATAAAAAAGGTAAAAAGAAAGAAAAAGAAGGAAAAGAAAGCAAAGAAGAAACTTATATCTTAAAATAAGGTCAGCCCAGTCCTCCTTGGTACCAATAAAATGCCGACAGAACCTCACCTCGGGCAGTACCCAAGGTGCAAGCTTCGGTGGCACCACAGGACGGACTGGGACCCGCGGGAGGGAGAAGTCAGCCACCACCAATCTCGCCTTAAGACCAAAGGGTCGGGGAGACGTGGGGTAGGCTTTATAAAAACCATTAAAAAGTTCATTAAAAATATTAAAATAAGTGGGCGAATCAGGCAGTCGCTGCACTCGATAAAAACATCTGGCTATCAGAGATCGGCGTCGAAGGTCCAGGGGCAGCTCCCCAGCATCCACAAGGAGGCTAGGGATGGGAGAAGAGCGAAAAGCACCCGTGGCCAAACGAACGCCAGCATGGTGCACAGCATCTAAAATTCGAAGTCGGGTCGGGGTCGCCGAGGTGTACACCTCAGCCCCGTACTCCAATTTTGATAAAACTAAGGCAGTGTGTAGCTGTAAAAGAGTTGCCCTGTCAGCACCCCCGGAGACGGGGAGCCCGGTTAAGCCTTTGGTCAAAAATTCGCCCAAGGAAGCGCGCTTCCTCAACACAAGAAATTCTGTGACCATACAAAGAGAGGTCAGGGTCCGGGTGTACACTACGAATACGACAAAAATGCATAGCAACGGTCTTACACTTGGAAAAACCGAAAACCGTGCTTGTTCGTCCACAGTGAGATGCGGTCAATTGCTATCTGCATTCGCCGCTCTGTCACCGACATTCGTGAAGCTTCAAACCAAATAGCCAGGTCGTCCACAAACATGCTGTTGGACACACCCACAGGCAAGGATGATACAATGTCATTTATTGCTAGAGCAATGTTTTCAAAGCGTGGTTGAAGTTTACAATAGTCATCGGGCGGTAGATGTAGTGTATTTAGATTTTCAAAAAGCGTTTAACACCGTACCACACAAAAGACTCATTGAAAAAAAAAGGCTCATGGAATCAGGGGTGTAGTAATAAATTGGATAGAGTGGCTGCGAGGTAGGAAGCAGAGGGTGGTCGTTGATGGAGCGGAGTCGTGTTGGGCTAATGTAGCGAGCGGCGTTCCTCAGGGTTCTGTATTGAGCCCCTTGCTTTTTCTTATATATATTAACGATTTAGATGTCGGCCTAGTCAGTACAGTTTCGAAGTTTGCGGATGACACGAAGTTGGGTGGTAGGACAATTAATGATGAAGATAGAGGTAAAATCCAGGAAGATCTGAACAAAATCGTTGATTGGTCAGTTACATGGCAAATGAAATTTAACGTCGATAAGTGCAAAATTTTACATATAGGTTCGCGTAACGGTAATTTTGCGTATAGTGTGTCAGAGAAGAAGTTGGCAAGCGTAGAACGGGAAAAAGATTTAGGAGTTATCGTCACTGGTGATTTAAAAGTGGCGAGACAAAGTAGAGCAGTGTTCAATAAGGCGAACAAAGAGCTAGGTTTTATAGCTCGGAATTTTGAGTAAAAATCGCGCGATATTATTGTTCCTCTTTACAAATCATCAGTTAGACCCCATTTAGATTACGCAATCCAATCTTGGAATCCGCATATGCGCAAAGATATAGACAAAATCGAGAGTTCAAACACGAGCAACTAAGATGATTCTGTCGCTTAGGTCAAAGTCGTACGAAGAAAGGCTTAAGGAATTAAAATTGACTACACTCGAGACTAGGAGGCTAAGGGGTGATCTAATCCAGGTTTTTAAAATTATAAATGGGTTCGATAACGTAAATAGAGATAGCTTTTTCGAAATATCACAATACAGGGTGTACATAAAGTCAGGATCTATTTTTGTGAAGCACTTGGAAATTATATGGAATTCAATCCTAAAATGATAAAGTGGTAACATTTATTAAATAATTAAGAGTAGGATTCGACGTGACGCCCATCAGTATCCCTGCACAGCTCAAATCGTTCCGCAGCATTTCTAAACACATTCTGGAGCATTTGCGGGGTTATGTTATCTGCAGCAGTTCGTATACGTGTACGTAAGTTTTCAAGACTCGTAATCTTCGTCTGATAGACGTGCGATTTGATAAAGCTCCATGCAAAGAAATCTAAAGGGGTTAAATCTGGGGATCTCGCTGGCCAAGGTCTGTTGCTTCCGCGTCCGATCCAGCGATTTGGAAAACGTCCATTTAGATAATCCTGAACAATTTTGGCATAGTGACAAGGAGCACCATCATGTTGATAGACGACGGTACTAACAATCCTATCCCCAATCAGCTGAAGTTCAAGGAATTGCTGCAACATGTCCAGATAAATAAGCCCCGTAACTGTAGCTTCAGCACCCATCTAGACATTAACTTTCGGTGAGTCTCTTTCCCAATTTTGGACGAAATCATTCGGTCTTTCATCTGCCCAAATTCGACAGTTATGGCGATTTACTTTTCCACACGTATGGAAAGTGGCTTCATCACTAAAGAGAATGTTGTCCATTAAATTATCACTCCAGATTTGTTCTACGAGATCAGTACACACAGCACTTCGTCGAGGGAAATCTTCCTCATGTAAATCATGTAAAACCTGCAAATGATAGCTTTTCTTCTGCAAATTAACTTTCAGAATTTTGTGCACAGATGACGTCGGGAGGCCGAGTCTGTGTGATGCAGCACGAACGGACGTACGTGGCTCCTCAGTGATAATTCCGCGTACTGCATTCACGGTAAGATCTGACATACACGGTCGTCCTGATCTTGCTTCATCATTTACAGATCCCGTTCGTTTAAATTTGTTCACCAATTTTCGTATTGTCTTGTCTATTGGCCCCGGTTTATGAAATCTCCTTCTAAACTTCTCTCGGATGTCATTGTATTTCTTTCCCTCGATTCGCCAAATTACTATTGCCACACGCTCTTCTGTATTCATTCTAAGGGCTTCTGAAAAGAAAAATAGAAAAAAATAATTATTTCACAAAAATAGATCCTGACTTTATGTACACCCTGTATAATAGAACTAGAAATAACGAGTGTAAGTTGACAAGCAGAAGGTTCGAGATGGCAGTTGCCAAAAACTTTTTTATGCATAGAATAGTAAATAGCTGGATAGCATGTCTATAAACATGTTTAAAAATCGATTAGACGCACATGTTCTACAGATCTACAGAAGCTTAGGCTAACAAAGACTCTAAGATCCACTCTAAGGTTAGCCCGAGCGAAAGAAGAAAGTAAGGTGTTAAAAGAAGAGAATAAGGGGTTAAGTAAGTAGCAAAACCTATCACTCGTGGGTTAAAATTCATTCAGAAAGAGAGAAAGAAAGACACCATCACCATCCGCCGGCCACTGCCGACAAGTCGGAAAAATAGTCGAAGAGAATACTTCCAGCTGTTGCAGACCAGTCCTCCACTCCATAGGGAGGTAGAGGATGCAGCCCACTCTGCCGGAAAGGGGTGAAAGATGAAAAGAAGTAAAATAAGAACGCATTACAAACCATGCAACACATTCTTAACTCAAACACTCTCATACCATGCAAACTACAGACATGCAAATAAGGAGAGAGAGAGAGAGAGAGAAAAAAAAAGTATAAAGAATAACAAAAAGTGGGTTTGTTTACGCTACGAGCTACATCTAAGTTCGTGTTAGTCTAATTTTTTTTTTTGTGATCCATTAAATTTCACATTTCGAAATATTATAAATATTACAGAGACTAGCTTACTCTACACGATTCCTGAGCACTTGCCTAGCTTGATGGTCTACCTAACCTAGTTGCCTGAACTGTAATCATAAGAATATACAAGTGGCACATCTCACCTGTGCTACTGGAAAGCTGCTTCTCCTCCTCTATTTTCTTCTTTTTCCGTTTTTCAGCTCCTGATGGATAATGTCGTTTCATTTTTCAAGATGCACGAAGTCGCATCTAGTTAACCACAACTAATCTGCTAAATAATAATAATCATGATAATGATGATGATGATAATAATAATAATAGTTATAATTGTAACGTTAATCAAATACATTTGTTGGTTTTCGTCGTCATCGTCGTTGGGCCTAGGCAAGCTACGGCTTGGGACCGTAGCGCATCTATCCGGTATAGGTTAACCTGGATGATGTAGCCATAAGCACTGCCGCTGGTTAAGTGCCAACCAGTGATTATCTCACTAGCCGTATTGAGTCCGTTAGGCGAAACTGCGACAGTACCAAGGATGGAAAATATAACCCTTGGATTTCTATTCTTTATTTGCAAAATGGACATGGTATTAGATTAAAATAATTATTTGAATATAAATAATTAACTGACAATTGTGATATATAATTAATTATGTTTACATACAATAAAATAATATAGTATACATAAAATTAGTATTAATGTGGTTTACAATTGAATTATGATGGGTAACTAATTTAAAATGAATTTATAGCTATTCCGAAATTCAAGACGGTAAAATTAACATTTATCTTGAAACTAAAATAAGAGTATTCACTACACATTCAAATAATCAGACCATTTAGGTTTTAACCAACAAAATTCACATTATCTGAAAAAGATGAGAAAAGAATTAATAAACTTGAAAACATAACGAAAATAATCCTAGGTTTTAAAGTATTACAAAATCTCTTACTAATTAGTAAATTAGTGAAATAATGTTTTACAATACTAGAAAAATTAAGCATTTAGGAAAGTATATATCTTCAATGTCATATTTATTAAAGACCGTTAATATTTCATCATCAAAAGTTTTAATTTGATTTAATAGGCCTTCAATTTCAATAGCCTGAGGGTCATTATGCAGAAAATGACATGGCCTGAAGTTGAATTCAAAAATACATTTTTCTAGTGTATTTTCGTGTGCTCTGTTCAAATATAACCTTCATTTCTTGTGCAAATGAACAGAAATACGTGTTTGGGCCATGCAATGACAATTGTATTTCTGTTCATTTGCACAAGAAATGAAGGTCATATTCGAACAAAACACACCAAAATACACTTGAAAAATGTATTTTTGACTACATTTTATAAAATAAAGCATAACCTAACATGTTCATGTTACGAGATCTCGTAAACGACGCATTACCACAGGAAACGTTCAAAACACCTCAAAATTAACCAGAAAAGTTTGCTCTCGTCATTTTCGTTTAAACTAACGAAAATATCACGACTTAACCTAACCAATCATCAAGGGCGTACAGTTGACCTAACCGGGCATTCCATTAACATAACCAGGCATTCAATTAACCTAACCGGGCATTCAATTAACCTAACCGGTTAATATTGGTTATTTCACCTAAATATCTTCTGATCTTTTCATATTAGGCGCTCACTGTCACATTTCGGGCAAGTTAAGGACGAGAGAATAACGCCATAATTGATAAAAATATCCAATGCTTTGTCTTCATCTAGGGCACATGACGAATCAAGTTCTCAAAGTCGAAACCACACGAACGGCACGTCATAATTCTATCACAAGCACCACGAAACTGAATCCAATTAGAAAAAAAAAATAATTAAGTCGCAGAGTAGCGGAAAAAATAGCCCAAGATTATACTCGTCAAACCAAAAATGAGTGTATTTATATATATATTATTAGTATCATAATGTTCACCATTAATATACATTTGCACAAAAAATGAGTGACAAATTTGAATAAAGCGACTAAAACCATCTCGTAAAAAGTTATTTTGATTTACAGGTCCAGCCCATGTCATTTAAAACATATTTACCAGCCTGATTTTTATACAAAGAAAAAGTTAGCTTATCAGTAACTTTTAAATTTTTAAGTTTGTTTAAGATTAAAGTAATTTTGCGCTTATTTATACCTCTACTTATATTTAGAGGTTTTACTTCAGCTTACAGTTTTTCAAGGACTAATTTTGAATCTAATTTAGATGTAGCCATAGCACAAAATTTTACACTGTATTACAGTAACTTGGATTGACCTCAAATAACAATTTATCATCTATCAAATGGAAACCCAAGAGACTCAAGAAAAAGAAATTATATATATATATATATATATATATATATATATATATATACACACAGTAGAGTCCTGATTATCCGACGTAAACGGGACCGACAGATAGTCGAATAAACGAAAACGTCGGATAATCCGGAAATAGTGAGTGCCAGATGAAAGGAACGCAAATTAAACAGAATTTCCGAATAATTTTGAAATTGAGGTTTATTTATAAAAAATGTAAAATACGTTATGCGACTACATAAAGGAATAAATCTCATTACACAAATTTATTGCTTTTATATACAGTATTTAAAAGAAAAAATTTCATCATCTTTATTAAGCTACCCATTTATAATTTAAGACAATGCAAAGGAAAAACTTTAAGGCAAACGTTTAAAGAAATGCGTGATGGAAGGTTGTTTTGCACTTTTATTTCTCTTCCTCGCAGCGAGGTCGCGCCACCGTCTTAATAACATGATGTCAGTCGCAGTCGCTTCCTCTTGTTGTTCTACGTAAGCGAATGCTACTTCTAGGGCCTTGACTCCTTCACTATGATTTATTTTCTCTGTTTCATCTCGTTCCACCGCAGCCGAATATCATTTTCTTTATCGTCTTCATTCTCCTTTAAATTCACTATAGCAATTATGTCATGGTCTGTCAGCTCTTGTTGTTCGTCTTTCTGCATCTATTCCCGTATGTCATCACCATCTGCATTCTCACAGTCTGGAATTTCTTGTAACAAAGGTAGCAGGTTATCAGTCTAGAGTTAGGATTGATAGGCACTAAAAAGTCAATAATAGGTAGGCAAAAAGGCACGAAAGAAGCCCTAAAAAAGTCGCTTAAATAGGCACTAAAAGCTAAAAAAGGCACTTAATAGGCATTTCTATTTTACCACTTTTCTCTTATTATTGTTGACTTACAGGATTTTTATTGTAAAAAATAAGCTAAACATCTCAAAAACCATCAAACATTTTATTTGTATCAAAGTAAAATCCAAACATTTAAACTATCTTCTTACAAAAACTCGACTAAACTATCAGCGAAAAATTTTTAATCATCAATTGGGGGCAATTGATGATTAAAAATTTTTCAAGGTTCTGTGGCGTAAATTGACATCACCTGTCACTCAATACATTTTTATATCGAGAAAACGACCTTTCGACATCGCAAGACGTAATTGGTGCGAACTTCAAAGATGCTAATTCGCTTGGCTCAAAGTCCAGAACCTCCTGACACTCTCCTTTGAACACTGTTGAAACGTTCACTATGGTTTGCCAACCAGGATTGCGTCTGAGAACATTTTCAAATTTTGCTACCACTTCTTTCCCTACGTTACCAGGAACCTGGCTTAGCTCCTTCCTTAAATTTTGAACTATTTCCACTGCTTCAACAAACGGCAGGCCTCTCTCCTCCAGTTTGGTTATGGTCCCTGGCACCCATCCGAAATTGGCCATGATGTAGGCCAGGTCTCCTCGAAGGGTTCGACACGATAAGGCCTCCTTCGCTTCTCCTATCACGACTGCCTCATGCTCGTCTAAGTTTTCAACGACCTGCAACAAAAAACAGAATTAAGATGAAATTTGCTTTGCTGCTTTTGAAATGGCTGTAGAAAAATGTACTAATTAAACTGAATATGTTTCGTACCTTGGCAATTTCGCTGATATTTTCAGCATAATACATGGCAGCTTGAAGCCAGGAACCCCATCGAGTCAAAACTGGCTGAGGTGGCAAGGGTGTTTCTGGAAGAGCTGCCTTGAAAGCAGCAATTCGTGAAGGTGCCTTGAGAAAGACCTTCTTCACCGACGATACAAGTGCATTTACGTTCCGAAAATGTCCCCGGATGTTTTCTGCCACCCGATGGAGAGCATGAGCCAGGCAAGTCACATGCACCATTTTCGGATAGAAAACCTCCAGATTTTGTGCTGCTTTCAACATATATGCCGCTGCATCCGTGACAAGAAGTAAAAACTTATCATCATTGTTCTCACTTGGCCACAGAACTCCTGCATTTAAAAAAATGAATAAATAAGTTTATATGCGCACAAAATTAACAACTTCAAATGTAATTGTCTCTCATTTTAAATGCATATGAATAACATTCATCGACACTTACGGAGAGCATCCTGCACAACTCGAGCTACTGTGGCATTATTAGTTGCCTCGAGTGGTCTCGAGAGGATCAAGTGTGGTTTTCCTGGGCCGGAGCAGTCGAGCTTACCCACCACCACATTGGCAACTTGACGTCCACAGGTGTCTGTCGTCTCGTCAACTGACACCCAGAAGTTGGCAGAATTGACGTCTTGTCTGATCTCTTCAATAACCTAGAAATTTCATGTAGTATTTAAGTTAATAAATACACACAATGTGCCTAACTTGATAAAGAGTAATATCAACAGAACGCTCGTTTAGCCATTCTTTTACATTTGACATAATCAAAATTTAATACAGTAAAATGACAAAAATTAAAGAAATGAAGTGAAATAAAACTCAAAATTTAAACAAAATAAATTAAAATATTAAATTATTTTAAATCAATGTGAAATGAATTTAAACCTGTAAAATGAAAATTAAAATGAAGTAAATTAAATCAACATATTTAAACTTACAGATTCATATTTTGGATGGAGGTAGTTTCTCCTCAAAGTAGATTCATCGGGAATTTTCATTTTCGTGTACTTTACTAAAAATTCTTTGTATGCCGCATTTTGCAGCTTGTTAAAAGGTATGTTTGCCGCCACCATTGAAGCACACAAATCAGCATAGAACTGCTGCTGCAACTTATCCGACTCTGTGGGACTTGGAAAGAAGGGCTGGCATGTTGCAGTTTTCTTCTTAGAGTTCATCAAATGCATAGCAGTATTTTTGTGTTGGTCCAAATGGCATTTTTTCTCGCATTTTACCTGCAAAGATGACAAGTATTACTGAAAAACAAACTTAATTACTGCGCCATGCATTAAAATAAATCAAATTAACAACAAACAAAAAGCTATTATTCTCTATTCATTATAAGAACCCAACTTAACTTAATAATTTCTTAGATACCAATCTTTTTTTTTTAGAAACTACAGAAAACTACAATTTTTAGGGTAACTAAATTATAAAATGCATTAGTCGAACGTCGAAGTTGGTTGTTCGGTTAATTAAATTAATATTAAAATAATTTCAAACAATTTGTTTTTCACCACTCTTTACCAATTTATCTTTAGGATGCTATTAAATTCGGAAAAGCTCACATTATCACTCATTGTTGGAGCGTCAAATTCCCTCGCATGCATTTGTTTACATCGAGTGGGTTTGTTATTTTGGATAGAGAATAAAAAATGTTGCAACGTACCTCTTTGGAACAAGGTTGGCAGAAAATAACTCTACCATCCGTAGTGAAGTTTGGGTCCTTCTTGATCCACTGCCTGAACAGAACACTTTTGGCTGTCTTGTCCTTAGGCATTTTTTCTCACTTATAAAAAAAGCCGTAAGCACAAACGTGAGATTTTATTTAGCAAAAGCATTTGAACAAAGACACCACGTTGCACGCACCAAACAAAATGATCGAGACCGAACGCGTCACAATGACGTATTGTGATCTGATTGGCTGTATTTGGCTGACGTATTGTGATCTGATTGGCTGTGCTGGTTGTCTCAGGACTAGCCTCGGTTTTTCCGTCCCCTGCTCTATTTAGGCCTACAAGTTTAAAAAAAAAAGCGTTATTTTGCTTTACTTAGTACAATAACATTAAAAAAGGCATATATAGGCACGTATTTTAAAATTAGGCACTAACCATCAAAATAGGCGTTTATAGGCACTATAACATTTAATTATATACATCCCACAGTCCCGAAATGGATTTCTCTAAAAGAAGCCTATGAATCTATAAACGGGAATAAAAAAGGCAAAAAGGGCGAAATCCGGTCTCTAGTTATCACCTTCTTTCTGAACTATTTATTGTTCATTTTCATCTTTGGAAAGTAACTTTTTTCATGATCTTGCCAAGGTTTGTGATTCAATCTCATCCCATGATTGTGCTATCCAATAAATAACATTTTATATTCACTTTCTTCAGCGTATCTACCATACCATTTTCATTGTCCATGGCATCAAGAAGCGTAGTTAAAAGCTTACGCCGATATTTTTTCTTTAATGCTTCAATCACACCCTGGTCCATTGGCTGACATAGTGAGGTCACATTAGGGGGAAGAAAAATTGCTCTAATATCACCACTTTTTAAAATTCAATCCGGTTTCATCGCAATTAAATATCTGCTCTCGTGATAATCCTTCATTTTCAATAAGACGATGCAATTTTATTTTAAATGTAGGGAGTTCGTCAGCACTTGCCGATAACTTTTCCCCACAAATATTAAGCTGTCTTATTCCGTATCGTTTCTTCCAGCGATCAAGCCAACCTACACTAGCCGTGAAATCAGGTTCCCCTTCATTCAATTCTTTTCGAAAAAGCAGAGCTTTCTCTTGTAGTATAGGGCCTGATATAGGCACGCCTTTATCTCTTTGCTGTGTGAACCATAAGAACAAAGCTTCACTCACGTTTTCGTATTCATATTTCTTCATACTTTTTCTAGTCTTTAAGCAATCATCAGACGTTCGACTGGAGCACCACTTCTCTAACTCTGCTCTTTTCCACTTCCAGTCACCAACTGTAACTCTCTTCACGCCAAGTTCGGATGCAATACTTTGCATAGACTCGCCTTTGTCAATTCTTTTTAAAGCTTCAAGTTTTTGTTCAATTGAAAGTACCACTTTCTCACTTCCTTGGCCATCGTTTTACTATAAAGAAAATCACAAATATATTATTGTAGAATAAAATAACAGTTTGCGTGATACGAATTACAAGCGCAGACGATAAAATAGGTTACACCTCCGGGGAAATGTTCTACAATGGTTGAGAGCGTAACTTAAAGGATACAAATTAAGTTGGGTGCGAAGCTTAAGTGCGCGCGTATAATTATGACGAGCCTGGCGTTGAAATGGGCCGTGTCAAGGGTATGTCGAATAAACAGGAATGTCAGATAAACGAGTCGGATAATCGGGACTCGACTGTGTACGTATATATATATATATATATACACGGTGAACCAAAAGTAGGTGGACAGTAGGTTGAATACGGTTTGTGTTATATTATATTATAACTATGGTGTTCATTATAACTATGGTGTTTGTGTTTTATTATATTAAATATTATAAAAATTTATTTAAATTTTATTTTGTATTATAGTATACAAAAAAATTAAATATGTATTCTCAAAATAAACGTTATCATTTACTGTCCACCTACATTTGGTTCACCCTATATATATATATATATATATATATAAAATCATGATTTTCTTTATATTCCATTTCTTTTCCTCTATGTTATGAGAGTTGCAATTTGGAGATTTCCAAATAATTTTACTTGGATAAAGTAGAATTTATGTTATTCCACCCACAATTAATATTTTTAAAGTTCAGAAACTTAAACAGTAATTTAAACAAGCAACGAAGCCAACAATAACTTAATCAAACAACTTAAATAGCAATTTAAACAAGCAACGAAGCCAACAATAACTTGAACAACGAAGCCTGGTTGTCCTAAGCCAGCTATCCAAAGTCTAACTTAGCTTAGACTAGATGGAAATTAGGCAAGGTTCAACACAAACAATTCAAAACAAACTAATAAAGAACAAGAGATACGATTCCAACAACACTCAAAAGCAATTTTAGAATTTATTAAAGTTTCAATTTCAAGAGCAAATATTCAATAATGTCACAAGATCAAAAACAAAAGTCACAATGGCCTCAACCACGTATCATGCCCTTTTTTTTTTTTTTAAACTTTCTGTTACCAACGATAAATTTCTAGTGAATTTTAAAATTCCTACATATCACTAAACTATATACATATATTAATAATAATTCTTTTAAAATAATAGTGCAATGTCTCTCCCTGCTAATATTGAAAAGGTGACTGGGACTGAGAATATAGTCAAATTATGGAAGGAACACTACAGTGAGTTATTCAACTCTGTACATAAAAGCAATAATATTAATTGTGATGCTACCAAGAGTCCAGATATAAGAGTTAGTGTATTTGAGACTAAACAGGCCATGAAATGTTTAGATTATAACAAATCATGTGGTACTGATGGTATTTCTGTTGAGCATCTGAAAATTAGTAGTGACAGGTTAGTGCCTCTGTTAGCTTTGTGCTTTACAGGTACGATGTTATCCGTTGTTTTGGTGCCAGTACTAAAAGATAAAAAGGATAAAATCAATAGTAAAGGTAACTTAGGCCAACAGCCTTGGCCAGTATTATGTCTAAGATGTTACCTGTATACTAGTGATAACCAATTTGGTTTCAAAGAAACATGGTACTGATATATATATATATATATATATATATATATATATATATATATATATATATATATATATATGTGTGTGTGTGTGTATGTGGCTTGAAAGAGATGGTCTGTAAATACCAAACTCTAGATGCTAATGTATTTTTGTGTTTCCTGGATGCCTCTAAGGCATTTTATCGTGTTAATCATGATAAATTATTATTCATGAAACTTGTAAATCGTAATGTACAGTCCTCTGTAACAGTTCCGCTCCACCTTCTCCGAGATGTGACAACAACGCAGTCCCTTTTGAACCCCAGTCCCCCACCCTCACTCCCTCTCTCTCCTCCTCCCCCTCTCAGGTGTTGTCATAGTAAGACAAAGTAAATATTGTTCAATGTAGTTTTGGTGGTAATGCTAGGATGACGATGTGTTTTATTTATGCATTATTCCTAAATTTAGGGGATAGAGTAGTTACGTTATTTCACAAACGTAGGTGTGAAAAATGCTCTGTATGAATTGGTCCCCAATTAACCCACCCCTAATATCTCCAGTCTAACTGTAGAGTAGGTTAAGCCTAGCCTTGTAGGGGTCAGCCTAGAGATTTCGGAAATGGTCCAGAGCGGGTAAAGTAAATTGAGGTCCACAGTAGGATTCCTCACCAAATTAGGTTGATACTAGGTCTTAGACCACAATGTAGGCCTAATTTAACTGGACCTAGTTTATATGTTATCACTAAACTGGGGTTTAGAAATATAATTGTTCACTTACTGAGTGCTATTATACTGAGTGCTATTAGATGAGTCCTGATTTCTTCTTGGAGTCTTTCTTCTAGCTGTTTAATTTTTGAGAGCGTACTTGCTGGTGGAGATCGTTTTCTGTTTTCAAGCCCCTTCGTTCGCCATGCCGTTCTTCCTTCCTTCGGCTTTTTCCACCAGCGTCATTTTTGTTTGTTAGTTGATCGGTAGTGTATGTCTACTACCGAGCACACTTTATCACACAGTATATAAATACTAGTGTGGAGAATAACTCTGGTGAGCAACCAATTGGTTTCATCCACCCAGTTATTGACATAAAAGGAGTCAACAGTTATTGACATAAAAGGAGTTTAGAATTTATTAAAGTTTCAATTTCAAGAGCAAATATTCAATAATGTCACAAGATCAAAAACAAAAGTCACAATGCCCTCAACCACGTATCATGCCCTTTTTTTTTTTTAACTTTCTGTTACCAACGATAAATTTCTAGTGAATTTTAAAATTCCTACATATCACTAAACTATATACATACATTAATAATAATTCTTTTAAAATAATAGTTCAATGTCTCTCCCTGCTAATATTGAAAAGGTGACTGGGACTGAGAATATAGTCAAAATTATGGAAGGAACACTACAGTGAGTTATCAACTCTGTAACAAAGCATATAATTAATGTGATGCTACCAAGAGTCCAGATATAAGAGTTAGTGTATTTGAGACTAAACAAGCCATGAAATGTTTAGATTGTAACAAATCATGTGGTACTGATCATTTTTCCATATACTGGGGGACCCCGGGAGATAAAAATCTTGGTGTCATTGACACCAATTTTTATGTCTGAGTGTAGACTAGCTAACTATTTGACTGCAAATGCCCATTAATCTGATTAACAGTAACTATCCTCACCTTCTCATGGAGAAGATGTAGCATTTAATTAGAAGAGAAAATATACATCTACAGGATGAAACTGTTCATGGTCTTTACCATAAGAAAAGGAACAGTGAAAGTTAGAAGATGAAATTACAATTCCCCAGCATCTATGTTTTGCTGTAAAACTAGTCGCCCCTTTAACGCTGTTTATCGCTGAGGTCTTGTGTCTGTCAATGTTGTAGGAGGATGTGTGTCGAGGGTATAGTTACTGGAAGTTCTGTGTCTCCAGTTGTTACTGTCGGTGGAGGGGGCTCTCCAGAGTCCATTGTTTTAGGTCCAGATTCGAGGGGGTACAAAAAAGAAATGTCTCTTGTTGTGTCACATGTTGAAGTCCTTAATTTGACCACTCTTGTTATCCCGTCTGCCCCTGGTCTAAGTTCTAAAACTCTAGCCAAAGCCCAGAGGCCAGTATTGTCTTGGGGTACTGTCATGTATTAGAACAAGGTCCCCTACCTTAATTGTGTCAGACCAATCCTTCTTAGTCATTTGTTTATCTCTCTCCCTTAGACTCATCAAGTACTCAGTTTTCTACTGTTTAATGAAATGAGCTTTAACTCTAGTTCAGTGTTGTAACTTAGTCTGGAGTTCATCATGTTGTTGAGTCCAGTTTGGGTCTTCTGAAGAGTCTATATTGTAGTCCGGCAGGAGACTAACTTATTCTCCCCGAATCAAATGATTTGGAGTTAATGGTTCTGGTTCGGGGTCATTAATGTTGCGAGTGGTCTATTGTTGATGATGTTCTCAATCTCAGCCAGGAGAGTGAGCAGCTCATATAAGTGTATCTGTTTTTTACCAATTGCTTTTCTCAAGCAATTCTTTACTGTTTGTATATTCCTCTCCCAGATGGAACCATACCAAGGAGAGGCAACTGGAATATACTTCCACTTTATGTTTGAATTTTGTACATATAATTGTGTGACTTCATTGCTTAACAAGTCGTTAATGACCTGTTCACCAGCCTTAAAATATGTAGCGTTGTCAGTCCAAACTATCTTGGATATTGAATGTCGTGCACAGAATCTCTTAAGGACAGCAACAAAGGATTCTGCTGTAAAATCCTCCACAACATCCAGATAAACAGCTTGTGAGGCAGCACATGTAAATAGTACATTGTACATTTTTTGTTCAGTGTCAACCACCATTACAGTCAATGCTCATGTGTAGTCAATGCCTACAGTAACTCTCTCCTCTGGCAAAGCAGCAGGAATTTGGTTTCCTATAGGGCCTAGCATGAATACGCCTGCATGTGACACACTCATTGAGGACTATTTTAACAGTGATCCTTCCCTTGGGTAGCCAATAAGTTTTTCTTAATGCAGTTAGTGTCTGTGGTACCTCCATATGATGTACATCGTTGTGTGTTTGTCTGATGATTAATGTTGTCAGATAGCAAATCTAGGTAAAAGGATTGGATGTTTGCTTTTGTAAGTTTTGATTTATCTAGTCTCCCTCTACACCTCATCTCTGAACAAATTTAGATCCACAACTACTGATGGTACAGGCTCTTTTGTTTGTTTCCCATTAGTCAAGAATTCTAACTCTTTATTGTACTATTTTTGTTGGGCATGCCCTATCCAGTACCTGATTGCATTTTCTGTATAATTGTGATTGTTCTTATTTAACTGTTTGTTAATTGCAGTTAAACAGTTGTGAGTAAACCTCGAACAGTAGGTTGTGACCCTGACAAGCTTGCTGAAGTCAGAATAATCTTCATAATTAGTGATTGAAATGAAAAGGTTAAATTTAATGTCAGGCTAACTTGTTCCACAGACCATTGGTCTGTATTACAGAGCCACTTAGGTCCCATGAACCAAGTTTTGTTTGACTTCAACAACTTGTAGGATAAACCTCTGGTCAGAAAGTCTGCTGGATTTTGTTTAGTTGGAACATAGTGAAAGTTGTCTTGTAGGCCTTCATTAGCTTCAGCTATTTCTTTTAGCCTGTTTCTTACAAAGATGTTCTTACCTCAATGCTATTATTCCGTATCCAGGCAAGACAAATCTGACTGTCGAGCCAGATGTCGATATCAGTTATGTTCACATCATGGTAAGCATCCTTAAGGAATGAAATGGTCTTAATGGCTAACCCAGCAGCCAATAGTTCCAAATGAGGTATGGTTCTGGTAGGTTTGAGAGGTGCAACTTTCCCTTTTGTATAAATTAGATGGCTTTCTGTAGGACTTACAAGGTACGCACAGCACCCATAAGCCCGTGTGCTTGCATCAGCAAACATATGAAGTCTTTGAGGTTTATCCCAAAACCCACAGCACCTTGGTATTTTAATGTTCTGCACTTTTGTTAAATCAGTAGCTAACCTCTTCCAAGATTTTTGATCTTCAATTGTTATTGGCTCATCCTACCCAACATTTGTCTTCCAAAGTTCTTGGAGGAGAATCTTTGATCTTATTGTTGAAGGCAGGAATAGATCCATGGGCTCAAAAATTTTGGAAGCCTCTGATAATATCTCTCTTTTAGTGTTAGCTTCCTCATCAAGTCTAAAACTTTTAGTACAGATTGAATCATGATTGTTAGAAGTTGTATCCAAATACCAGTTCATACCTAAAGTTTTAATTCTGTCTGATGGTTCAGTAAGACCATTATTATCCTTTAAAATCTTTTTGTTTAAATCCTCATCATTTGAAATCCACTCTCTAAGTTCAAAGTTACCTTGTTGCATAATGTTTTGAGAGTTTTCATAGACCTCAGATAATTCAGATTTTGTTGATGTTGAGCCTATTAGATTGTCTACATAAAAATGTTCTTTAAGGAAGTTTAGTGTTAAAGAGTTATTAAACTGGTATAAATGATGTCTAATTGTCAATGCTAATAGGCTAGGTGAGCAATTGGCTCCAAAGAACACAACATTGAATGTATAGGTTACGAACCCTTTATTCAAATCAAATGGATCCCTGAACCAAAAGAACCTTAGTTGATTCTTGTCATATTCATTTTTAAGATATATTCTCAAAAATGCCTTTGAAATGTCACTTTGTAAGGCATTTTTATCTAACCTGAACCTGAGTAAGATCTTCACAAGGTGAGAAATTAGGACCCTCAATCAGGCAATCATTCAAACTATGTTTATCAGTGTCTTTGAAGCTACAGTTATATTCTACTCTGAGTTTTGTTGTTGGGGAATCTTATCGATGAACCCCCTGTGGGTTAAATAATGACAACCATCTTTTTTAAAATGGTTAGTTGTTACTTCTTCAATGAAGCCTTTCTGTAGCTGTTCTTTGAAGACATCACTGTACATTTGAATTCTATTATCCTGTTTGAACTTTTTCATTACTTTATATAAATGTCCTTTAGCTACTCTGAGATTATCTCTTAAAGTTGGACAATTTATTTTCCAAGGTAACTCAACAAATTAACTATTGTCTTTGCAGTGAATAGTGACTTCAAATCTTTCTACCATTAACTGATCTTCTGAAGTTTGATTTGTGTCATGTATACCCACAGACTCTAGCAACCATAAAGTTTGAATTGCCTCATCTAGAGTTTCATTTGATAGTGATGAATTAATGTTCTCGGCTGTTATAATATTATTCAAAGTGTTGCTATTCTTACAGGTGTTATGTAGAACTGAGTTGAGGCACATAGTATTTGCTAGTCATGAACTATTCTGGTGTAGGTCTGGGTTTTATCTGGATAGGTCACCCAAGGGGGCTATCCCTGATGGTGTCTGATAAGCTGTACCATTACCAGAGATGGGCAAGATCACCAACTTTGGTGATCTTGAAGATCAAGATCAGATCACCAGAAAAATGTGATCTTGAAGATCAAGATCAGATCACCAGAAAAATGTGATCTTGAAGATCAAGATCAAGATCGTGATCTTGAAGATCACTTTTCAAGATCACTTTTTAAGATCACTTTTATATGAATTGAAAAAAGTTGTACTCTTGTAGAGTAAACAAAAACAAATTATTTTGTTAATCACTCCTGAAAAGTATCACTCCTAATACTCCCCTGAGGGCTGAGGCAATACAAGCATCGCATCCTACCCATGTCACCTGATCTAAACCACGGGGATTGACGATTCCCCTTTCAGTTTTTCAGGTGGTAAACTTAAAACTTAGTATTATCATAACTTATCAGCAAAGAAAAAACTATTAAATGACCTACATATAGTTTTTAGTTCTATTTTTCTCAATTCTCATTTCACCAGGTCCATAACCCATATCAATGAATGGTCAGCATATATAAGTAAACATTTTTTACATAGAATTTAATTTTACAGTTTTACTGCAATACGTACGCAATTACTGACAATATAAGGGTAAAAACCGCAAGTTAAGAGTGTTAATTTAATGTTCAACCGCTGTAAACATTTGCTTTCAGCAAAACCAATTGTTCAAAGTTACCATCCGAGAGACGACTTCGTTTGGGGCTATGAACCATGCCAGCAAACGAAAACAACCGTTCCACTGGTGCAGAGGAAGGTAGCGTGGTGTTATACCTCTTGAAGATCTTCTTTATAGCAGGATACCTATCTAAAGAGTCGAGTGCCTTACTGGTGTCCTGCAAATAATTGAGGACTTCCAAGTCTTCCTTGTTGTTAGGAGCAGAGAATGAGCCGTCCATAGTTCTGAAGAAATCGTCTTCAGATGATGAGTCTGAGTTCACCGAACTATTACCACTGCTGTCAGAATTACAATTTCTTACAGCCATTTGCAGCTTGTCTTTTACTTGAGACTTGATTGCTTCATGATCGCCGAAATTAGGCCCTTGCAACAATGATATCCATCTAAGTTTGAAATACGGATGAGATACTGAGGCCAAACGGCATCAGTTACCTCGGGGCTCAACGACAAAAAATGACCAAATCTGGCATTGAAGCCAGAGACGACTGCTGCCAGTAATGGCATGCAGTGTCTCAAACGCAGGTCGTTTGGTTGGATAGGCTCCAATCTTGCGAGGGCATCTTGAGTCACTAGGACTGTTGGAAGAAGACAACCGTAGTAGCATTCTTTCTCTGCCTGTAATTTGTTGAGGGCTGCTGCAATTGGTTTTAGAACAGACAAATATTCTGAAATAAATTCCAATTCATTGTCTTTGAGGATGGGTAGATTCAGTTCTTCAAGAGCTACATTCACGTCGTTCTTATGTTTATATATTTGGCTTAATGAGTCGTACATTGAGTTCCATCGGGTGACGCATGGGTACCTAAATTGGACGCGTTATTTCCTGTATTTTTTCTGCTGACTTGGGTTTACCAGCAGCATTCCACAGCGCCGAACATTTTCCCATTGCAGAATGCTTTATCTTCTTTAGTCCAGGTGAATTCAGTCCTTTATCTGCATCAGTTGTTGCTACCAAGTTCAATGTGTGGGAGGCACATCGAATATGGGATGATAGTTTCACTGACTCCTCTCCATGCTCTCCTGAATGTTCAGGAAAGTTGCTGATGATAACCTCTTCATCTGAATCTTTTTCATCATCATCTTCATCTGCATCATCTTCATCAATGTCGTCAGTACGATTCTGAACACGAACACCGAACTCTTTAAAGCATTTCACCATGTTCGATGCATTGTCGGTGACTGTAGATACAACTTTTCTATAAGATAAACCATGCTCCGAGTTGATCCTGTCCAATATTCCAGCAATTTTATCAAAGCTATGTGTTCCACGAAATCTTCGGCATGCCAGTGCAGCTGATCCTCGAGACAAGTCATCATTGATCTGTAATGTAAGAATATAAAATCAATGTTTGTATGAACATTTTTTTAAGCTTAATTTAATAATATTGGTTAGACACGCACCAGCTAAACTGCGCCACCAAACATTGAAGAGAAGAACTATGTGATATAAAGGAGGCAATTCAGCGATGAGTCGCCTACCATACCACCACATCAGTGACCCATCCCATAAGAGCAAAATGTGGAAGAGTCCATATTCACAGCCTGTGAATATGGACTCTTCCACATTTTGCTGTGAATCAGACACAATGACAGATGACAGAATCAGTGAATGTGTGAAATTACTGTGAATCACAGCAAAATGAAGACTCACCAAATTAATGAATGAGGAACACATGTCGAATAATTGAAAAGATTATACTATAAGTCTATCAGACTATCAGTCTATCACCAATGGTCAATTTATCAATTATATAAAAATAATACACTAAATCAATAGCATACCCAATGCGCAGTGACTCCCATGAAACTGCGGTGATTAGTTGACCATATGTCGCATGTAACACACACATGGTCAACTGCTGCCAGTTTTGCTTGTATGTCTTCCTTCATTGTACTGGTTGTTGTTGCAAGAGATCTAGCCAGGGTGCATCTAGATGGCACCTGAACAGCCGGGTTGACGTCTGAAAAAAATATTTAAAAATTAAAACAAATACAATAGATTAGCTATGGAAATAATATCAAAATATTTAGCTAGGCTAGCGATAGTCTAATGTTCATACAAATAATATGATTAATTATTTTAATCAGATATTAGCTATGGAAAAAATAGCAAAATATTTGAGTTATACTAACATGAAAGAAGATCCTTAAATTCATGTAGTTCAACTAGGCTCAATGGTAGGAGCCCATTAGCCACAAGCAGTGGCGGTCCTAGCTTACATGACGCCCTGGGCGAACCTCACCTTCAGCGCCCCCCCCCCTGTTCGCCAACACACACACATTCGAATCCCCCCAAAATAAAGGACAGACATAACTCTTTCACAAAATAACTTTTTATTGGACTAATTGTTGGAACTTCAGAACCAAAACAAAGACTCAAATTTCTGAATTTTACAAATCCTTCATCACGTAAATAGAATAACTCACTTAAGAGAATGTAATTATGATACTATGAACAGGAAAAATACAAATTAAATTGCACAACTGCCATAAATAAACTAGAGAATCAAATTTCTAAATTGTACAAATGCTCTATCACATAAATAGAATAAGACACTTAAGAGAGGGTAATTATTATGCTACACTTTGAACAAGAAACAAAATAAATTGCACCACAGCACAACTGCCATCTAAAGCCTGACTCTTCTTACCTTCCTTGATGCAAAGTCATGAATTAAATCATCATATGAAATCTGCTCAGCAATTGTATGATTTATACTGATGATGGCCAGACCGGTAAGGCGTTCCTGTGACATAGTTGACCTCAGGTAGGATTTGATGAGCTTCAGCTTTGAAAAGCTCCTCTCTGCTTCAGCAACAGTGACTGGAAGAGTAAGACCAATTCTGAGAGCAGTCCACAAATTTGGATATATTTCAGAGAGCTCCCTTTCATGGATAAATGTCAGCAGTTCAAGCAAGGATATGGTCTTTGATGGCAAGTCAGGCAAGTTCTTCAGCTCCTGTGCAAGCTCTCTGCCATCCAAGTCAGATTGTCCCTTAAAGTGTAGTGTAGTACTAAGGTTCACACATTGTTCTGTCAGCTCCTCAAATGTGAGATTTTGGAAATGTGTCAGCACTCCAAACTTCTCTCCCACAATTTCCAACGTGGAAAATCTTTCCTGAATGGCTGATGTTGCAGCATCAACCACTGCATTGAAAAATGTCACCTCCAGCTTCTTCAAAGCATCAATCAAGGGCTCATCAGATGCTTCATAGGAGAAGTGCCGCTTTGTGTACCTCAGCCGTTTTTGTTTTAACACAGCCTCCACATTCATTTGTTCACAGATATCTGTGGCTGCCATTTGTGCAGCCACAAAACCTGTTGCCCTGTAATTGCGGAGACCTCTCTCTGTTTTTTTTAGGAGATTTACTGCAACATCAACGTGCATGCTAGGAGACTGCATCTGCTTGCTCACATGCTGAATTTGGCACAACAGGTCATGCCACACACTGAACAAATGGCGAAGCGGTATGACCCAACCTCCTCTGACAGAGATTGAGCCTCGACCTTTATTACAGTCTTTGGTGTGGTCCCTCACCTCGATCAGTGCATCTCTCACTGCAGCTGCCTGATATCTCAGGGGCTCCACACTCTTGATCTTGCTTTCCCACCTTGTATCAGACCACATCTTCAATGTGATGTTCACATGTTTTTTCAAAATGGCCCATCGTTGTGTGGAGGCTGAAAACAAGTTGTAAAGCTTCTGCAAGATGCCAAAGTAACTTGTGGCATCAATAGATTCCTTAGCAGCATCGGCCACAAGCAAATTCAGAGAATGAGCCCCACATGGAACAAACAGAGCTCTGGGATTAATTTCTAGGAGCCTGGATTGAACACCCTTGTTTTTTCCCCTCATGTTGGCCCCGTTGTCGTATGATTGTCCTCTACAGTCCATGAAAGGAACTTTTAGCTCCTCCAGTCTCTTCAGAATCAGAGATGCCAAATGTTGACCAGTGGACTCCTCTGCCTCCAAAAACCCCATGAAATGTTCCTTTATATGGGGCTTCCCCTCCAGTGACACAACCCGAATCACAACTGACAACTGTTCAGTGTGGCTGATATCTGGAGTGCAATCTAGAATTATTGAAAAAAACTTTGATTGTTTGATGTCGCTCACCATTGCTGAAATGGTCTTGCTGCTCGACAAATCAATGAGTTCGTTTTGTATGTGGTGGCCGAGGTAGCTGGTGTGACTGAGTCCCTTTTTGGACACGGTTAATGTGCTCTGGCATTATAGGATCAAATTGTGCATCAGTTCAACTTCTTTCAGAAAATTGCCATTTGATGGTGAGAACAATTTCTCTGTATGTCCCCTTAGTGCCAAATTCCTAACTGCCAGAGAATGCACAATAGCAGTGAGACGTGTCAGCACCGCTCTCCATCTCAACTTCTCAGCCTCCAGAAGTGCCATCTCCTGCTTGTCAATGGTCTCCCCCTTTCTCATCCTCACTGCCAGTTCTTTCCAGATTTTCATAGAATTTAGGTGTTCTGAACTGTTGTCATGTGATGTGAGCAATGAGCTTGCATGCTTCCAGTCCGAGAGTCCCAAACTTGTTAAATTTATTTTCCTCTTGGAAAATAATGTACAACAGAAACAGAAAAGGCTGTTGTTTTTTAAGGAATAGACCAACCAACTTCTGGTTATATTTTCCCCACTAACCAATGACTTCCTGAAGTATTGATGGTGGAAACTTCTTCCGTCACTGTCGTTTCTAGGGAATACAAAGTCAGATGGTACTTGACTTGGTCCCCTGGAAACCAGTTGTGTCCGAATTCTCTCAGTCAGAACTGAAGGCCAGTTAGCAGGGTCGGTGGACAGAGACTCATCCTCAGGAGGCGATTCTGCTCCAGGCATTTCTAATAGAAAGAACAAGAGCATTACTCATTAGTATACACACCTAAGTTAGATAACACATTATTCACAGCACTTTGTTATGGTGGTGGTGTTATGGAATTATGGTGGTGAAACACCACACATACCCAGTAACCCAGACCCAGTGATAATAACATTATAATTTATAACTGTTTGCAAAATGCTTTGCAGGGATGCACACACATACACACACACGCACACACTCACAGACATATGTGCACACAAACTCACCTGAAGAGTCCTGCCGGGGAGAAGTAGAAGCAAATGGGTCTTCATCCTCAGGATCAGACTGCATTTGTGGAGACATATGTGAGGCTGAGGAGGTAGATGGCTCCTCAGCCTCAATAATGGCAGAAGTAGACGGCTTCTCATCCTGGCTAGTGGCAGAGGGTGTTCCAAAATATTTCAAAAGTGCCCCTGCAAATAGTAAAATAGAACATAACAGACCAATGCATGAATAGGCTAGTACAATTAATTTAACATGTTATTAAGCACAATTTATTAAACTTTTAGAATAGGAAACAAATGAATAATACAACCTCCTTGGTTAATGGCTAATTATATACATAATAGTACACTTCAAATGACTCAGAAAGCTATATCACAAAATAGCAGTGCAATATAGCAGTGAAGAGTAGATGACATAGCTCTATACCTTTATCTTTTGCTCGTTTCTCCTCTTCTTCTTTCCTCTTTTTTCTAAACTGAGCACCTGATAGCTTTGACCTCTTCTTATCCATTTGCGGTTATTTGACAGACCTTAGTGGCTTAGTGTGAAGATTCGTTCTGTAATAAATAATATACATTTCACTATTTAACCAAACCCAGAAAAATAACATTACATATGTTAAAGTATGGGCCTTTATTCCCAATAATATTAATCTGGAAGCATTTTGCATTGTTTAGGTCTTTTATGGGAAGGTTTATGGAAAATGCAATAGATGGTTTTTTATTAATAAAAATATATTTATTGATCTTTTATTATTTATTTTATTTTATTTTTTATTTTTATTTATTTCTTTATTTATTTATTCTTATTTTTATTTTTATTTTTTTTGCAGGCGCTCATGCCGCCCCTCCACAAATGCCGCCCTGTGCGGCTGCCCATATTGCCCATATGAGGAACCGCCACTGGCCACAAGCGAGAGAATCTTCTTTTCAAGGATATCCTTGCATATTGGTGGTCCTGGTTTTTGCTTGGAAATGTGGAACATGCTTAGTGTTGACTGCTTGGCAATTTTGGCAGGGCCAGCATTGCTGCCGCTGGCATCTTCTTCTTTAGCTGAACGCTTGCGAGATTTCTTCTCCGATTCATATTCACCCAAAAGATCCGAATGTAGTTTCTGCACAAGAAAATAAATTATTATCATGCGGAGAGACTTCTTGAACACCCTGTATAATATTTATCAGAGTATCAAACTTCTAGTTGAAATTAATACTTAACAAGATTCTAAAATTTTGTTATCTTTAACTAAAATTATTTTCACCATGATCAGTGCATTTTATCCTATGTTAAATTGAAAGCCGAATTTCGTCCTTCAGTAACTAAATAGGAGAAATTACAGACATGGATCAGACAGAGAGAAAGACAGATACACCTGGCGTTTTATTATAGTTGGATATCGGCAGTTTTTAATGTAGTTACTAGTCCATAATCTATTAATATCTGAAGTGCACAAATATTCAAATGGACGTCTATGTAAATGTAGCATTAGTCTTGTATGGCACCAGTCACTTAAAATATGACTTGAACCATTATGTTAATGTTGCTACTTACTACTTAGTTACTAAGTAGTACTAACCCTGAGGTGCCTCAGAAGATTGCTTGTTGAGTCGAGGCCAGCAGACAGAATTGTAGTTTTCTTTGTACACTGCCTACAAATAACTTTGATAGTGTTTCCAGTTTTTTCGACAATTTGAAAATATTTCCGTGTCAATAGCACAGATTGATCCTTATTACCAACATTGTATCTAAATATATTGAATACTGTTCTGGTGACAACCTAGAATATTTGGTTCCTTGGGAGCCTGTTGAAGTTGTAAAATTGCACTCATTATTAAAAAATTCAATCTGTAAATAAAATATGTTTAGAATTAATTTATTATGAATACGGACCTATAGGCTATATTTTATGCCTATATATAATAATATATTAATAGAACACTTTTAACATAATTGCACAGTAAATTACACTTTTTACGAGCCTAAATTCCACAGCAACTACACCTTCCATGAGCCCACGCATGACGCAAGTCACCCAACTAACAGAAAACATAAACAGTCGGTGTTGAACAAAGTTGCCACCAGATGTCGCTTGGACAAAAAACAAATGACATTCGCATAGCGGCATATTTAAGAATCTGAAATTAAAAGTGATCTTGAAGTCTAAAGTGATCTTCAAGATCAAGATCACAAGAAATAAAGTGATCTTAGATCAAGATCAAGATCACCATAATAAAAGTGATCTTCAAGATCAAGATCAGATCACGATCTTGATCTTCAAGATCACGATCTGATCTTGAAGATCAAGATCGTGCCCATCTCTGACCATTACCTACCTTCACTATGCCCCCGTGAATAAGATGAATACAATCTGCCCCCATTAACATTTCAATGTTAGCTACTGTGTTGTTTGTGATATGTCTATCAGCTATATTGTACTGTTTCCTCAAATGATTAATGGTTTGTTCTAGTTTGGGTACAACCATTTTGTTTTGTCCTACTTTTGGAATAATGACTGTTTTAATTTTTTCTAGTTCATTTCCTACATGTAATTCCAGGTCAATTGTCCTTAGCTATTTTTGTTTGAGTCATCCTTAACAAAGGCTGTGATATTGAGTTCTTGTTCATTTGGGTTTGGTGTCAAACCCAATTTATTGACTAAATTTTGTGAAACAAATGTTTGTTGAGAACAAGAGTCTGCAAGACATCCCACTGGAGTGGTGCTACCCTCACTGAGGTGACGTGTGTGTATATATATGTATATAGTCGAAATGTCACGAAAGGGAAAAGTCACTAAAAGAAAGCTGAATGGCAACACAACAGCACGTATTTTTATATCGAACTAAATCGTTGGTGCTAAGTTTAATTTGGTGATTTTCTAAAGTACTAATTTAAGCAGGAAATTGTCTAATTATATTATACCGGTATCAGTTAGAGGTAATGTCTATAGCTTCTAAATTAGTAAAGCAGGGCTAGTATTAGGTCGTTTGTGGGACGCTGGCAGCTATGGTAGGCCCTAAAGAAGATCTAAATCAAAGCACCTGTAAGTACCTTTATTGTCTATTTAATGACCTAATACCTAACGGGGTCTAATACGAGGATGGGATTTGGTTTATTGGATTTATTTGGTTGTTTGGAAAATTGGATGTAGCCTAGCCTAGTGTGGGTTGTTTGATTTGGTTGGCTTGTGTTGGTAAGCTACCGTACTACAGCTTAGGTCCCGCCGGCCTAACTCCGATACTAATTCCTACTCAGCCCTAACTCTAATACTAATTCCTACTCAGCCCTAACCCTATTACAATTTCCTCTTCAGCACTAATGGGGATAGTAACTAGATCAAATTTAAACCCTACCTAACCTACTTCACGTTCTTTGGCCTAAATCGGTTTTGCTCTAGCATGTCGGTGATTGGCCATATAAGCCCCTACAAAGACTCTGGGGAGGACTTCGAAGCTTATTCCACTAGGGTGAGGTTGTTTTTCGAGGCGAATTCAATTCCTGATGCTAAGAAAGTACCTACCTTCCAACTATAATAGGCCCTAAAACGTTTTGCTTAGTTATGGACCTAGTTGCTCCTAAAGCACCGGAAACTTGCACCTATAGTGAATTGGTACAGACCCTAACCAATCACTACAAACCCCGAGTAGTTCTCATCTATGAACGTTTCAAATTTTATTCGAGGCATCAGACTGCGAATAAAAGCATTGCAGAGTTTGTTACAGGAATAAAAAGCCATAGCCGTACGTGTAAATTTGGGGACAAATTAGACGAAATGCTAAGAGATAGGTTTGTAATGGGTCTCAAAGAGGAGTCTACCCAGAGAGCCCTACTAGCTATACAGGACCTAACGTTTAGTCAGGCTGTAGAAATAGCTGTGGTTAGGGAAGCAGCTGCTAAAGATGTTAGAGCTTTTCGCAGTCACAGTAGTAAGGCCCAACACGTAAATAGCTTTAAATCTTCTAGGCTTGGCAGACCTAATGAGCCTACTAGACAAACAAATAAAAGGTATGCGGCAAATACGAGTAAACTTACTAATTCGAACGCTAAACAGGAGAAGCCTTCCAAGCCATGTGCTGGGTGTGGAAAACACCATTGGAAGAAAGACTGTCCTTTTAAAAAAGCAGTTTGCCGAAACTGTAGTAAAATAGGCCACAGAGCTAAAGTTTGTTTTTCAAAGAAAACAAGGGGTGAAAATTCTAATTATAACATTTCTAGTGGTAATCCTCGAAATGGAAATACTTCAAACACTGGAGTGGAGTACCTATTTTATGAGTAGCAAAATTGATGCTTTGAAATTGCCTATTGACAAAATTTTGCCAAAGGGTCGGGCAGATCCATCTGACATAGATACATTGCTAATGGAGTTTTCTTCTCTTTCTGGGCTTGAAGTAGGCAAACTAAAAGGCCATCAGGTCTATATAGAGGTAGACCCAAATGTAACTCCAAAATTTTGTAAGGCTCGCTCAATTGCACATGCACAGCCGGAAAAGGTAGGTTTAGAAATTGATAAGCTGCTCAAAGACAAAATTATCGAATCAGTCACACACGCTAAGTGGGCTGCCCCGGTAGTTCCTGTACTAAAACCTGACAAGTCAGTGCGGTTATGTGGGAATTACCGTTTAACGGCAAATAGAGCAGTTCTTCTAGATTGCTACCCTATACCCAAACCTGATAAATTACACTGGTCTGCGTGATTTTAAAGGTCAAGGATATGTTTGTTGTTCTTAGGTCAGTTTCTCACGCTGATTCCGAAAATCGCATCCATTTTTCTCAATCAGGTCAACTTTTCGAAATATAAACACTTTCTCGAAATTCTCATTTCCCGTTTTATTGGTAGGTGAGCGATACATGTAGTAGCATATGTCGACTGGTATATACATACAGGCTTTACAGGCTGTTCTTATAGATCTCAAGAAGGGTACAGCACACTATAATAAGCTAATCAGGGATGAATGGCCTCTTCAGGGACTTCCGCTTGTGCCGGGCAGACACCACATCCCTCTTCAGGCACCAGCAGTAGTCGGCCAGCATATCTAAAAAACCTGACCTGATTGAGAAGAATGGATTACATTTCTGAATTCAGCGTGCGAAACTGATCCTAAATCAGTTGAAAAACCTCTGACCTTTGAAAAAAAGATTTGAAACGCAGGCCAGTGAATTATTTAGCTCTCTTGCTGAGGGTAAATATTTCCCAAAACTAGATATGTCCCAAGCCTATGCTCAACTAAGTTTAGAGGAAAATTCTAAAGAGCTAACTATCATAAATACGCACCGAAGCCTATATAGGTATCATTGGCCATGCTATGGAATAGCATCAGCTCCAGGTATTTTTCAGAGAACAATGAACCAAGTTCTAGGTCACATTCCGGGTGTACTTTGTTTTCTAGATGATGTCCTCATTTCAGGATCATCTAAAAAAGAACACCTAACTAGATTAACCACAGTTCTGAGAAGACTCCGGGATGCCGGACTCGAGCTAAAGAAAGAAAAGTGTTCTTGGGTCACTAATGAGGTTTCATATTTGGGGTTCTGCATAGATGCCTCAGGTATTCATCCAACGGTGGATAAACTAGATCAATAAAAAATGCACCACCTCCACAAAACATCACTAAACATCCTAAGCTTTTATAGGAAATTTTTGCCTAGTGCATCAACTTTCCTTGAACCCCTAAATAAGATATTACGATCTGGGAAACAGTGGAGATGGGACAAAACCCAAAAGGAAGCATTTGAGACTTCAAAGGACGTACTACTAAAGTCCACTCTCCTAGTGCATTATGATCCTAAACTTCCTCTCGTAGTTTCAGCGGATAGCAGTTCTTATGGAATTGGGGGAGTGTTATCTCACCACATTGATGGTGTAGATAGGCTTATCTGTTTTGCTTGTAGAACACTAACTGAGACTGAAAGGCGATATGCACAACTTGAACATGAAGCCTTAGCCTTAGTATTTGCAGTAAAGAAATTTCATTTCTATCTATGGGGTCATGAATTCAAACTAATTACTGACCATAAGCCTCTAATAAAAATATTCCAGTTATGGCCTCAGGTAGGATTCAACGATGGGCACTGATTCTACAAGCCTATAAATTTGATTGAGTACATTGGTCAGGCAAACTTCTAGGACGGCTGATGCTCTAAGTAGGTTGCCTCTAGAAAATCCAAATGAATGCGTACCTATACCTACAGAATGGTTTCACTTGGTGGAGTTTTTGGAATCCATTCCAGTAACTGCAGTACAGATAGAGCAGTGGACAAAATCAGACCCTATTCTGTCTTGGGTCATCTATTACTGCTCAGTTGGTTGGCTACTAAGGTTGAGAGTGAATTACAGCCTTTTTATCAACGTCACGTCAGTCTGGACTCTAAATCCAAAATGGCTGTCTCTTATGGGGCCACAGAGTGATAATTCTGAATGAAGGCAGGTCGAATTTAGTGAAGGAACTTCACGCTGAACACATGGGTGCAACAAAAATGAAAGAGGTGGCGAGAGCTTATTTCTGGTGGCCCGGTTTAGATGGAGAACTCGAATCATTGGTTCGTTCCTGTCAAAACTGTCTAGAGAACAGAGATCTCCCAAGGAAAAGTCCACTTCATCCTTGGGAATGACCTACAATACCTTGGCATAGGATCTGTTTGTGTTTCGCTCGATGGGGTTTACCCGTACTTCTGGTTTCCGACAATGGTACTTGTTTTACCAGTGAGGTCTCGCGGAAAACATGGTCCATACTTTTATGTCGGCCTTGCGTCATAAATATTGACTAACACCTCACACAACGACGGGGTTGTCTCCTTCTAAACTTATGATTGGCCGGGGAATTCGTTCAGTTTTCGATTTGTTACGTCCAAACGAAACGTTACAACGACGAGTTTTACGCCATCAGGAAAAACAGAAGTTGTACCACGACACTAAAAAAGGGAGAGATATAGAAGCGCAACCTAATGATCCAGTTACGATTCGCAACTATGGGGCTGGACAAAAATGGGTTCCTGCAACTGTGCAGGAGAAAACGGGCCCTGTTTCCTTCAAGTGCCAACTAGAAGATGGTCGTTCTATTAAACGCCATCAGGACCAGATATGGGAACGTGAATTGCAGGATGACCAGAGTTTTCGGAAGGGAGACCCGATCCTCCGGAAAATGGTCCAATTCACCCGCCTATGCAGGTTGCATCTATTCCTACTACATCAACCCCCCTCCGCAGGTCGTCTAGGGTCTCTCACCCCCCCTTGACAGACTTAACTTGTAGGTGAGGAGTGAGGTGACGTGTGTGTGTGTGTATATATGTATATAGTCGAAAAGTCACTAAAGGGAAAAGTCATTAAAAGAAAGCTGAATGACAACACAAAAAGATAAACAGCGGAACACGGACTGTTCGTTGATTTGGGCTAAACTAACAGCATGTATTTTTATATCGAACTAAATCGTTGGTGCTAAGTTTAATTTGGTGATGTTTCTAAAGTATTAATTTAAGCAGGAAGTTGTCTAATTATTATATCAGTTAGGGGTAATGTCTATAGCTTCTAAATTAGTAAAGTAGGACTAGTATTAGGTCGTTTATGGGACGCTGGCAGCTATGGTAGGCCCTAAAGAGTATCTATATCAAAGCACCTGTAAGTACCTTTATTGTCTATTTAATGACCTAATACCGAACGGGGTCTAATACCCCACGTTATTACACTCACCACTCACTAAGTCCAAAGTAATAGTTGGTAAAAGAACGTCATTGTTTTTGCTACGTTATTTGAACAAACAGAATGTCCCATGAAAGTGGCATTTTCTTGATTATCTTTGTTTGGAGGAGGTATCTTTTGAGTTTGAATACTGTTGTTTGGACACTTCAGTGAATCACACATTGATGCGACATGTCTTGAACTTTTACAAAACTTACAATTGAATCTTAACCTAGATTTACAGTCTTTCTTATAATGTCCCTGGCCAGTACACTTTTTACATAGGTTCAACTGTTCACATCTTCTAGATCTTGAGTTAAAGTCTGAATATTTGCCACACCCAAATGTGGTGTGTAAGTTGAGGTAGCAGTTACATTAAAGTTCTGTAATGTAGGTGTTCGTGTGGTGTAGTTGGTCATATTTGAATCTACAGTACCAAGTTTTGTCTGTTTGGCTGTAGCTAGATGGTCTCTGGAGACAGTTTTCGTTTATCCATAGTCTGGGTCTTATTTTGTGTTGAACTATTTCTTAATTTGAAATTAGTTAGGATAGTTGGAAAGTGTTTTCTGATGTTTTCAAGATCAGGATAATTTTCTCCCGTCTTTTGAACTAAAGCATCTTTAATCCTCAAAGGGAGGCACCTAAGAACTGCGCCTTGTATAAGCCAAGATGAAGCTTTAACATATATCTCATTCCTAACCAGTTGTCCCATAATAGCTTCTAAGTTTGAATAAAATTTTTCCATAACACTGTGGTTATCTTTTATGGGTGCAAAATCAATAATTTGTTGTGATAATTCAAATATAATCTCATCTTTATTAATGTAATTACGTTTCAAGAGATCAATAGCTACTTCATATGAATGGTAAATAGGCTATCATGTTATAGGCTGGACCTTTAAGGAAACTAGTTAAGTAGCTAAACTTATCAACAGTTGGAATATAAGGTTTATTACCTATGGTAACTTAGCCCTAAATTTTTGTAACTCGGGATTTGGCATGCCACTTAAATTTTGTTGAAGGTTCGCTCTACTTTGATTAAAATCAGAAATAGGTTTATTTGGTGTTAAGTCGTTCAAATGAGACTTTGGTCTCCTTATGTGCTATTCAATTGAGATTACCTATGCTCATTATCAGAGTATAGGTCTGTAAGTTGTTCATCAGCCATTTTAGTTTCAATTAACTTTGAAATACTCTCATCAATGGCTATTATATCCTTCTTAAATTTATCCAATTCAAGAATTACATACTCTAAATCTTCCTTGCCTGGCTGCTGTTAGAAAATCTAGAAGAGGAAGGGCCATTCTTGTCCCAAGGTGATATGATGACTAAGCTGATTGATGCAGCATTGCTTGTATATATTAAGTTAAGGTGTATATATATCCATTTCATAATTGTAAGGTTAGTGAAAAATTCATTTAATTTAGAGCTAGCATTTTTGGGCTCTTGTGGCATCATTGTTTGGGCACTCTTGTGGTATAATTTTTTGGGGGCACTGCGTGTCCTTCATACTCGTTTGTTGAATGAGGCACTTACAGGGTGTGGTTTTATAGAGAGCTCTCTTGCAATTCAGTTTGGTTGTTTAGATAAAGATTGTTGCATCGTGCAATGGTGCAGGTTGTGTTGTTGTTGCAAGGTTTAGAAAGACCATAAATAGTGCCCCTTTTGTTTTTTATCTTAATTTTATGCAACTGAGGCCTAAGGTAGGCCCACATCGAGTCAGCAACCCTGAGATACGACCTAATAGGACTTCCAAGTCCGTACGTTTTTAGTCTAGCTTAACTTGGGCTGTAGGTTAAACTGGCCCTTCAGGGCTTGGCCGTTCAGAGCTCAGCTGGGATTCTGAACCCAAGAAAATAAAAAATAACATGATCCTTCGAAACCGGATTCTAGCCCAAGACTGAGTCAGTGACTATTTTTCGGCAAAGTTCTGATTGTACAAATTGTAGCCCAAGTTAGGCCTAGACGGCTTGAGCATAATTGAGTTAAGGTCCCAGGGTAGAAAGTTTGGTTGCCCAATTGCGAAACTTGGCCGCTAGTCTGTCGTTGGTTTGAGCCTACATTTTTACCGGGTTGGTTAATTTTGGTTTATTGTTAGTAGGCGAAGGTTGCAGACTTCAGTTACTTGGGTGGAAAATTTGGTATTCCATACTGGTGGTTGGTCAGTACCCCAACCAAGCAATTCAATTTATTTGAAAAAAGCAAAATTTGAGTTTGATCAGTTTGGTTAAGTATTTTTGCCAATTCAGCCCAATTGTTGTTTGCATTGAAGATGAGTGCAGCTGAATTGAACAAGTTTAGAAAAAGGAGAAGCGCCTACAAAGGTCTAATTACAAAGATCATTGCCACTATAGATTCTGCCATAGAGCAAGAGGATTTAAGCTTAGTGACTGCACAGTTTTCCATATTAGAAACTAAAAAGGTTGCTCTAAGCGAAGTAAATGTTAAAATTGAGCCTCTTATAGAAGAGGATGAAATAGAAAATAACCTAATTTACTTTGAAGATATTATTGATGACATAATTAAAGTATGTCACAGAGCAAAAGAGCTTAGCAGCAGAGTACAGTTAGAGACCAGGTTTAATAATGAAACACAACCCTCAACAAATGGTGTTTGTGAAGTTAAGGTTAACAGATCTGCAGTTCAATTACCGAGGCTTGTACTCAAAACATTTTCTGGGAGTATTCAGGAATGGCAAGGATGGGCAGACAGTTTTCAATCAGCAGTTCATTCTAGTCAAGTGTTAAGTGCGGTGAAGTTTAATTATTTGCAGTCCCTCTCGGAAGGGGAGGCAGCAAAGACAATAGCAGGATTAGCATTAACAGAGGCTAATTATAATGTGGCTTGGGATATATTAAAGAAACGGTTTGGTAAGCCAAAGATCTTAATTAAAACCCACCTCCGTGTACTTTTAGCTATACCTCCTGTTAATAAGCCCAATAGTGTCAAGGAGTTACGGCAGTTATATGATGAATTTGAAGTTAGAACTAGGTCCCTTGACAACTTGGGTGTAGGAATGGAAAGGTATGGTATAATGTTGGTTACTATACTGCAGTCTAAATTACCTAGCTCAATTTTGCTTGAATTAAGTAGGGGACACTCTACAGAACATGTGTACATCCCCCTTCAGCAGATGTTAAGTCTTTTAGGCACAGAATTAGCAAGACGAGAGGGAATTGAGTTTGCACAGTGGGATTTTAAACAAGGGGACAAAGTCACGCACAGCACCAAAGTTTCCACAAAAAAGGAATAGCCCCGGTACAGTGTCAGCTCTGCATGCATACTCTGAGAATAAATTAAAGGGAATCAAGGAATGCATATTTTGCGAAGGCAACCACAAGTCATATAAATGTGAGGTGGCTGAGGCTTTACCTTTTGAGGAGAGAAAGTACAGGGTAACTAAGTCCACAGCACGTTTTAAATGTTTTTTGAAAGGTCACAGAGCAAGGTTTTGTAAGTTTAAAATTTTGTGCAAAAAATGCCATGGCCGGCATCAGTCATTATTGTGTGAAAACACTCCTAGTAGGCCTACCCCTGAAGTAGAAACATCAGTTATGAAAGGGATTAAAAGTAAAGGGGGATTACTAAAAACAGCTGCAGCATTATTAATTGGGAATGATGGAGAAGCTACAGTAAGAGTGTTGTTTGATATTGGTAGCCAGTATCGCTTTATTAAGACCAGAATTTTCAGAAAATTGAAGTTTAAAGAACTTAAGAGGGAAAATTTAAGAATTTCTGGGTTTGGGGGTTCCGTTCAAAACCGAACCAAAGTTAAGAAGGTAGAAGTTCTGGTTAAGGGGTTGTTACCACAAAGTCCCACTATCAAGGTCCAAACTGTAGAGATTGAGGAACTTTGTGCTCCAGTCACTACTTTAGATATGGCATGTGTTCATGAATTGCAAGTTAAAGGAATTAATTTGGGCAATAATAAGTTTGAAGGAACAGAAGATATTAGTCTTTTGATTGGAGCTGACTATTACTGGGACTTCATCACTGGTAATATTGTCCGCACATCTCGAGGTCCGGTAGCTATTGAAAGTAAGCTAGGCTGGATGCTACATGGTAGCTATTGCAATGAAATGGAGGTTAAAGCTCTTTTTGTTAAGATTGAGGAGAATAGCCATGGTTTGGAAAGACATTTGAAAGCCTTTTGGGAACTTGAATCCATTGGCATAAAGGAAAAACAGGAGAAGCAGGCAAGTACAGTGAACAGTGATGTTTTAGAGCAATTTGAAAAAGGGATTGGGTTTAGAGATGGTTGCTATGAAGTTGGCCTCCCTTGGAAGGATTCTTGCAAACCCAGTTCAAACCTTCAGCTAGTTAATAGGAGTGCGAAAAATGCTCTGTATGAATTGGTCCACAATTAACCCACCCCTTATATCTCCAGTCTAACTATAGAGTAGATCAAGTCTAGCCTAGAGGGGTCAGCCTAGAGATTCCGGAAATGGTCCAGAGCGGGCAGATAAATTGAGGTCCACAGTAGGATTCCTCACAAGATTAGGTTAGGGCAATCTACCTTCACCTTTGTTAAGCTATGAGTTGATGCTGGGTCTTAGGTCACAATGTAGGCCTAACTTGTCTGACCCAGCTTAATTTAATGTTCTTAACTGTTTGGTGTAAAAACTCAATTAGTCACTTACTTTTAGTTATTACAGTCTCTCCCTTCTCCGGTTGTCTCATTCGAGAGCGTACTTTGCTGGTACGTCCTCTCGCCCCGTTCTTCGTTTTCGTTCTCCCTTTGTTCTCCTCTTCGCGGGGCTTCTTGTACCAGCGTTGTCTTGGTTTATTCCTCGGTTGGTTGAGCGGTAATGTATCTCCATTACCGAGCACGCTCCTCCCACACAGTATATAAATACTAGTGTGGAGAATAACTCTGGTGAGCAACCAATTGGTTTCATCCACCCAGTTATTGACATAAAAGGAATTTAATGATTGTTAGATTAACTACCTACCTACTCAGTGAACCATTTTCGTTACCTCCCAACTACCCACTCATCAGTTTTCCATATACTGGGGGCCCCGGGAGATAAAAATTTTGGTGTCATTGTCACCAATTTTTGTCTGAGTGTAGACTAGCTAACTATTTAACTGTAAATGCCTGTTAATCTGATTAACAGTGCCTATCCTCACCTTCTCATGGAGAAGGTGTAGCATTTAATTAGAAGAGAAAATATACATCCATAGGATGAAACTGTCTATGGTCTTTACCATAAGAAAAGAAAAAATGAAAGTTAGAAGATAAAATTACAATTCCCCAGCATCTATTTTTTGTTGTAAAAATAGTCGCGCCTTTAATGCTGTTTGTCGCTGAGGTCTTGTGTCTGTCAATGTTGTAGTAGGATGCGTTACCACTCCTACTGTCAAAGGAATAGTTACTGGAAGTTCAGTGTCTCCAGTTGTTACTGTCAGTGGAGAAGGTTCTCCAAAGTCCATTGTTTTGGGTCCAGACTCTAAAGGGTACAAAAGAGAAATGTCTCTTGTTGTGTCACCCGTTGAAGTCCTTAATTTGACCACTCTTGTTACCCCGTCTGCCCCTGGTCTGAGTTCTGAAACTCTAGCCAGAGGCCAGTATTGTCTTGGAGTACTGTCATGTATGAGAACAAGGTCCCCTACCTTAATTGTGTCAGACCAATCCTTCTTAGTCATTTGTTTATGTCTCTCCCTTAGACCCATCAAGTACTCAGTTTTCCACTGTTTAATGAAATGAGCTTTAACTCTAGTTAAATGTTGTAACTTAGTCTGGAGCTCATCATGTCGTTGAGTCCAGTTTGGGTCTTCTGAAGAGTCTATATTGTAGTCCGGCAGGAGACTAACTTGTTCTCCCCGAATCAAATGATTTGGAGTTAATGGTTCTGGGTCATTAATGTTGTCACTCACATAAGTGAGTGGTCTATTGTTAATGATGTTCTCAATCTCAGCCAGGAGAGTGAGTAACCCAAATAAGTGTATCTGTTTTTTGCCAATTGCTTTCTTCAAGCAATTCTTTACTGTTTGTATATTCCTCTCCCAGATAGAACCATACCAAGGAGAGGCAACCGGAATATACTTCCACTTTATGTTTGTATTTTTATATATAATTGTGTGATTTCATTGCTTAACAAGTCGTGGATGACTTGTTCACCAGCTTTGAAATATGTAGCATTGTCAGTCCAAACTGTCTTTGGTACTGAATGTCGTGCACAGAATCTCTTAAAGACAGCAACAAAAGATTCTGCTGTAAGGTCCTCCACAACATCCAAATAAACAGCTCGTGAGGCAGCACATGTAAACAGTACAATGTACATTTTTTGTTCAGTGTCACCCACCCCTACAGTCAATGCTCCTGTATAGTCAATGCCTACAGTCTCAAAGGGTCTGTTGAGAGTAACTCTCTCCTCTGGCAAAGCAGGAGGATTTGGTTTCCTATAGGGCCTAGCATGAATACGCCTACATGTGACACACTCACTCAGGACTGTTTTAACAGTGATCCTTCCCTTGGGTATCCAATAAGTTTTTCTTAATGTAGTTAGTGTCTGTGGTACCCCCATATGATATACATCATTGTGTGTTTTTCTGATTATTAATGTTGTCAAATAGCTAAATCTAGGTAAAAGGATTGGATTTTTGCTTTTGTATGACAGTTTTGATTTGTCTAATCTCCCTTTACACCTTAGAAGGCCTTCCTCATCTCTGAACAAGTTTAGATCCACAACTACTGATGGTACAGGTTCTTTTGTTTGTTTCCCATTAGTTAAGAATTCTAACTCTTTATTGTACTCTTTTTGTTGGGCTTGGCCTATCCAGTATTGGGTTGCAACTTCTGTATAATTATGATTATTTTTATTTAGCTGTTTGTTAATTGTAGCTAAACAGTTGTGAGCAAACCTCAAACAGTAGGCTGTCACCCTGACAAGTTTGTTGAAATCAGAATACTTTTCATAATTAGTGATTGGTTCAACCTTTTCATTTGAAAAGATTAAATTTAATGTCAAGTTAACTTGTTCCACAGGCCATTGGTCTGTATTACAGAGCCACTTAGGTCCCATAAACCAAGTTTTGTTTGACTTCAACAACTTGTAGGATAAACCTCTGGTCAGAAAGTCTGCTGGATTCTGTTTAGTTGGAACATAGTGAAAGTTTACTTGTAGGCTTTCATTAGCGTCAGCTATTTCTTTTAGCCTATTTCTTACAAAGATATTCTTACTATTAATGCTATCATTCCGTATCCATGCAAGACAAATCTGACTGTCAAGCCAGACGTGGATATTAGTTATGAACACATCATAGTAAGCATCCTTAAGCAATGAAATGGTTTTAATGGCTAATGTAGCAGCCAATAGTTCCAATTGAGGTATGGTTCGGGTAGGTTTGAGAGGTGCAACTTTCCCTTTTGCATAAATTAGATGACTTTCTGTAGGGCTTACAAGATACGCACAGCACCCATAAGCTTGTGTGCTTGCATCAGCAAACACATGAAGCCTCTGGGGCTTATCCCTAAACCCACAGCACCTTTGAATTTTAATGTTCTGCACTTTTGTTAAATCAGTAGCTAACTTCTTCCAAGATTTTTGATTTTCATTTGTTATTGGATCATCCCACCCAACATTTGTCCTCCAAATTTCTTGGAGGAGAATCTTTGATTTTATTGTTGAAGGCAGGAATAGACCCATAGGATCAAAAATTTTGGAAGCCTCTGATAATATTTGTCTTTTAGTATTTGCTTCCTCATCAAGTTTAAAACCTTTAGTACAGATTGAATCATGACTGTTAGAAGTTGCATCCAAATACCAGTTCATACCTAAAGTTTTAACTCTGTCTGATGGCTCAGTAAGACCATTATTATCCTTTAAAATCTTTTTGTTTAAATCCTCATCATTTGAAATCCACTCTCTAAGTTCAAAGTTACCTTGTTGCATAATGTTTTGAGAGTGTTCATAGACTTCAGATAATTCAGATTTTGTTGTCGTTGAGATAATATTATTCAAAGTGTTGCTATTCTTACAGGTGTTATGTAGGACTGAGTTGAGGCACATAGTATTTGTTGGTCATGCACTGTTTTGGTTTAGGTCTAGGTTGTATTCTGATAGGTCACCCAAAGGGGCTATCCCTGATGGAGTCTGAATAGCTATACCATTACCTATCTCTACTATGCCCTTATGAATAAGATTAATATAATCTGCCCCTATTAGCATTTCAATGTTAGCTACTGTGTTGTTAGTGATATGTCTATCAGCTATTTTGTAGTGTTTTTTCAAATGATTTATGGTTTGTTCTAGTTTGGGTATAACCAGTTTGTTTTGTCCTACTTTAGAAATAATAACTGCTTCAATTTTCTTGAATTTACTTTCTAAATGTAGTTCCAGGTCAATTGTCTTATAGCTATTTTTGTCCGAGTTATCCTTAACAAAGGACGCAATATTGAGGTTTTGTTCATTCGGGTTTGGTGTCAAACCCAATTTATTAACTACATTTTTTGAAACAAATGTTTGTTGAGAACAACAGTCTATAAGACATCTCACTGGAGTGGTACTACCCTCACTATTCACTAAGTCCAAAGTAATAGTTGGTAAAAGAATCTCAGTGTTTCTTGTTACATTGTTTGAACAAGCAGAATGTCCCATGAAAGTGGCATTTTCTTGATTACCTTTGTTTGGGGGAGGTATCTTTTGAGTTTGAGTATTATTGTTTGGACACTTTGGTGAATCACACATTGATGAGACATGTCGTAAACTTTTACAAAACTTACACTTGAATCTTAACCTAGATTTACAGTCTTTCTTATAATGTCCCTGGCCAGTACACTTTTTACACAGGTTCAACTGTTCACATCTTTTAGCCCTTTGGTTAAATCTGAATATTTGTCACACCCAGTACTACTGTGTTCATTACTTGCACAAAATTTGCAATGTGGTGTGTAAGTTGAGGCAGCAGTTACATTAAAGTTCTGTAATGTAGGTGTTCGTGTATTATAGTTGGTCACATTTGATTCTCCAGTATCAAGTTTTGTCTGTTTGGCTGTAGCTAGTTGGTCTCTGGGAACAGTCTTTGGTTTATCCATAGTCTGGGTCTTATGTGTTGGAAAATCTCTCAAGTTGTAATTAATTAGGATATTGGGGAAGTTTTCTCTTATTTGTTCTAAATTAGGATAATTTTCTCCCGTCTTTAGAATTAAATTATCTTTAACCCTCGAAGGAAGGCACCTAAGTACTATGCTTTGTATAAGCCAAGATGAAGTTTTAATATCTATCTCATTGCTAACCAGTTGTCCTATAATAGCTTCTAATTTTGTATAAAAATTTTCCATATCACTATGGTTATCTTTTATGGGTGCAAATTCAAAAATTTGTTGAGATAATTCATATACAATCATATCTTTATTAATGTAATTACGTTTTAAAAGATCAATAGCTACTTCATATGAATCCCCTACGGCTGGTAAATAGGCTATTAGGTTATAGGCTGGGCCTTTAAGGGAACTAGTTAAGTAACTAAACTTTTCAACAGTTGAAATATAAGGTTTATTACCTATTAAATTCTCAAATTTGTCAATGAAAGATGGGAATTGTACCGTGTCCCCTTCAAATGTTGGTACTAGCAAAATGGGTAACTGAGCCCTCAATTCTTGTGACTCAGGATTTTGCATGCCACTTAAATTTTGTTGAAGGTTAGCCCTACTTTGATTAAAATCAGAATTAGGTTTTTTTGGTGTTAAGTCAGTCAACCGAGACCGTAGTTCCCTTATTTGCTGTTCAATTGAGCTTACCTGATCATCATCATCAGCGTAAAGGTCTATCAATTGTTCTTCAGCCATTTCGGATTCAACTAACTCTGAAATACTCTCATTAATGGCTATTATTTCCTTCTTTTTAATTTCTAATTTAATAATTACACACTCTATATTTTTCTTACCTGGTTGTGTAATATTGTTAAAAGTGTTCACAGCCTTTGTAACAGCTCCCAACTTTGCCCCCCTTTTCTTTTTTAACTTTTTCAATTCTGCACTGTCCATGTCTAAGTCAAAATTGTTTAACTGGGGATCGTAATGAAATAGAGGACAAGAAGAAATTACCAGAGAAGAGAGAGCACAGACAAAACAGTCAAGTTTAAATTTGGTTTAATCCCCCCCAAGTACTGTGTCACTCAGGTCTAAGCTTATAAGAGAATGAGACTCCTTAAATGTAAATGTTTCCTAGTTAGGCCCTAGGTTGTAGACCTAATTAGGCTTGCTCAGGTTAGGCTTAGGCTAGACCATTTAGCCTAATTCTGCAATTTTTGTTAAGTAAGGTTAAGGTTTGTAAATTCCCCACACACGGACCACCAATGCGAAAAATGCTCTGTATGAATTGGTCCACAATTAACCCACCCCTTATATCTCCAGTCTAACTATAGAGTAGATCAAGTCTAGCCTAGAGGGGTCAGCCTAGAGATTCCGGAAATGGTCCAGAGCGGGCAGATAAATTGAGGTCCACAGTAGGATTCCTCACAAGATTAGGTTAGGGCAATCTACCTTCACCTTTGTTAAGCTATGAGTTGATGCTGGGTCTTAGGCCACAATGTAGGCCTAACTTGTCTGACCCAGCTTAATTTAATGTTCTTAACTGTTTGGTGTAAAAACTCAATTAGTCACTTACTTTTAGTTATTACAGTCTCTCCCTTCTCCGGTTGTCTCATTCGAGAGCGTACTTTGCTGGTACGTCCTCTCGCCCCGTTCTTCGTTTTCGTTCTCCCTTTGTTCTCCTCTTCGCGGGGCTTCTTGTACCAGCGTTGTCTTGGTTTATTCCTCGGTTGGTTGAGCGGTAATGTATCACCATTACCGAGCACGCTCCTCCCACACAGTATATAAATACTAGTATGGAGAATAACTCTGGTGAGCAACCAATTGGTTTCTTCCACCCAGTTATTGACATAAAAGGAATTTAATGATTGTTAGATTAACTACCTACCTACTCAGTGAACCATTTTCGTTACCTCCCAACTACCCACTCATCAGTTTTCCATAAGGAGGTTGGAGACTTCATTGCACAGGCTAAGAAAAAATGAGTTGTTAATTGAATACAATGAGGCCATCCTAAGCTATGTAAAGGAGGGCTATGCTAAAAGGGTGCAAGGTGAGCTGGTGAGCCAGGAGGCACATTATCTGCCACACCATGCAGTGGTACGGCGAGACAAAACTACCACCACACTGAGGGTAGTTTTTGATGGCTAAGCCAAGGACAAAGGTGGTGTGTCCTTGAATGACTGTTTGGATGCTGGGCCAAATTTAAATGCAGATTTATTTTCCTTGTTACTGAGATTCAGGTTTGGTAGAGTAGCATTGACTGCAGATGTGAAGCAAGCCTTTTTGCGGATAAAGTTAAAACCAGAGGACAGAGATGCAGTAAGGTATCTGTGGGTGGATACGAAAGACTTGTTGGAAAATGAACCTAAGGTTCAAGTATATAGAATGAAGTCAGTGTTGTTTGGCCTCAGCTCTAGACTCATGGGCGCCCGCAGGTAGGGGCAAGGGGGGGCGCTTGCCCCCCCTGGAAATGCCAAGAAAATATATTAAATGTTTTCTAAGAAAATATTTATATCCTAAACTTGCTGAAAAGTATCCAACTGCCTCCTAAAGGGTGAAAAATTTTATTTGTGTGCATGATAAAAGGTTGCTACCTTTTTATTTGTTCACCGGGAGAAAATCAACTCCAACAAAACTGATTTTATGGAAAAGGTTGTTCATAATTTTGGTAGTGACCGCAGACGACTACAATTCCTATTCAAATGAGCAGTGTAGGTGATGCTCGAAACACCGTTTTCAAATTAGGTACAACATTTACTTCAGTGTGCTTTTTTCTTCATTCTATCATGTTTCTGTTATAAATAAAATAAATGATTGTTATCATGTGCATTGTATGTATATACAATATATATTTGCATTTTCCATTACAGAAAATGCAACACTAAACTTGCTTAGAATTAACGTGCTGGTTCCTAAGAGGTCAAAAGTTTTTTGCTTGCTCCGGTCCCTACCTATTAATACATTAAATTTTGCCCCCCCTTGGAAAAAATCCTGCGGGCGCCCATGGCTCTAGTCCATTTCTGTTGGCAGCTACTATGCAGTACCATTTTAAGAAATATTCTGAAGTCTATCCTAACACTAATGAACACATAAGGAAAAAATTTTATGTTGATGATTTGCTGTGTTCCGTGGATAATACAGAAATGGCTAAACAGATATTCATGGAGGCTAGAGCTATAATGAGGGAGGCTGGCATGAAGCTTAGAAAATGGCAGACCAATCATTTTCAGTTACAACAGTTTATGAGTCAGTCCTGTGTAGGACCTGATGCAGCAGAAAGTATTGAAGATTCTGGTATTAAGGAGTTGTGGGCAATAGACACAAAGGTGCTAGGCATTGTTTGGCAGCAAGGAGAGGATTTGTTTATCTTCAATGGGAAATCTTTATTAGAGCTGGCTGAGAATGAGACAAGGTGGACAAAACGTACAGCTCTTAGTTTGGCTTCGCAGGCCTTTGATCCTTTTGTATTCTTGGCTCCATTTGTGATAAAGTAAAAAATTTGGTTTCAGGGCCTCTGGGAAATCGGACTTAGTTGGGACCAAGAGTTACCTGATCATATGGTGGTAAGGTGGAAATATTGGTTCAAAGAATTGGCACATCTTGAAGACATTGAAATCCCAAGATGGTACTTTGGAGAGTTGAACAATAGTCCAAACAATTTGGAGCTGCATATCTTTTGTGATGCAAGTGAGGAAGCCTATGCAACTTGTATTTATATAAGAGGCACATTCAAAGAGGAAGTAAGTTGCAGGTTGGTTGCTGCAAAGAGCAGAGTAGCACCTTTGAAAAGGCTTTCTATTCCAAGGTTGGAATTGATGGGTGCAGTTATTGCTAGTCAGCTTGCAGTTACAGTGCAAAAATCTTTGGCCCTTTATGAAATTCCAAGCTATTATTGGACAGACTCCACGATAGTTTGGCACTGGTTAAGAAGCCAGGCAAGGAAATGGAAACCATTTGTTGCCAATAGGTTGGAGGAAATTCAAGCACACACAGATCCAAAGCAATGGAAGCATTGTCCAGGCACCCAAAAACCAGCTGATTTACCAACACGAGGAATTTCAGTGAAAGATCTTGCACAGTCAAGTTTGTGGTGGAATGGGCCAGAGTGGCTAAAACTTGGCAGTGAAAACTGGCCTTCTAATCAGCCTATTGTAGGAGAATGCCAGGCTGAATAAGAATGGGTGAGTGAGATGAGGAAATGCACTGTGAACAGTTGTCAAGTTATGCAGCAGGACCCCATATTGAGGCTTGATGACATTAGTAGTCTGAAAATGTTGTTAAGAGTGACAGCATGGGTATATAGATTTACAAACAACATTAAGGGAGAAACAAGAAGGGAAGGAATTTTGAACAGTAAGGAGATTCAGCAAGCCAGGCAATACTGGGTGGTATATGTGCAGAAGGAAAAATTTGGTGAAGAGAGGGAATTGCTCACCAGCAGTCCATTACAGGTTCTACCAACACATTCTGCTCTCAAGGGTTTGGATGTGTTTTTGGATCAGGACTTTTTGAGAGTAGGAGGTAGACTACAGTTTTCTGGGCTTCCAGAGGAGAAAAGACATCCAATTTGCTACCTTCTGTGGGGGCACTTTGTGGAACTTTTGATCCTGGATACGCATCATAAGTTGTTACATGCTGGAGCTAGAGAAGTGATAATAGAGATCAGACAACGGTTTTGGATTCCAAAAATTAGACAAGTAGTAAAAAAGGCCTTGCATAAATGTGTGGTTTGCAAGCGTTGGAGTGCAAAGCCTTATTATGAAAAGGTGGCTCCACTTCCAAGAGAACCGTGTGTCTATACTGCCCCATTTGATGTAGTGGGAGTAGACTTCGCAGGTCCAGTCTATGTGTATGAGCAAGGGGAGTCTAACAAAGGTTATATATGGCTTTTCACATGTGCTACCACCAGAGCAATCCATTTGGAGATGGTAAGCAACTAAAGTAATGATGTATTTCTTTTGGCCTTTAAAAGGTTTATGAACAGAAGGGGTTTCCCAAATAAAATCATATTGGATAATGCAAAAACCTTCAAAAAAGATGCAAAGGAACTCCAAGAAGTTTGGTCCTTCCTAAAGGAGGAGGGATTCCAATCCTACTTTTCACATCATGGGGTACAGTGGGAGTTTATTGTTGTGAGAGCACCATGGTGGGGAGGATTTTGAGAAAGGCTAGTGAGAAGTATAAAGTGTCCATTAAAAAAACTTTTAGCTAATGCTCATTTGAGCAAAGAAGAATTCTGCACTGTTTTGTGTGAAGTAGAAGCAATGGTGAACAGTAGGCCTATCACCTTTGTTTATAACAGTATGCAGGATGCAGAGCCATTGACACCAAATCATTTTCTTTGTGGTAAATGATTAACATCAAGCCCCAGTTTGCCAGAACACTTACAGCCTATCCAGAGCACTCAAGAAGAGTTAACCAGAAGGTTCAAGTACCTTGAAGAGCTACAAGATCAGTTATGGAAGAGGTGGCAGATGGAATACTTGCCAGAACTCAATTATTACCCATCAGACAATGTAAAGGGCTCCACTGAAAATTGTATCACGGTGGGAGAAGTGGTAATGATTGGGGATGAAAGACCAAGGCAATGCTGGAAGCTTGGCATAATTGAAGAGTTGTTTGTTGGCAAAGACAATTTAGTTAGGTCTGCACTGGTAAAGACTTCAGGAGGAAACTTAAAGAGACCTATACAAAAACTCTATGCTTTGGAAATCAACAAAAACACGGATAGTCAAGATGAAACATTTGAGTTACAGCCTCATGGAGAAGGCTTGGCTAAACTTGTAGAAGGTAATGACAACAATGCCTCTTCGGTGGGGTGTTAGAAAATCTAGAAGAGGAAGAGCCATTCTTGTCCCAAGGCGATATGATGACTAAGCTGATTGATGCAGCATTGCTTGTATATATTAAGTTAAGGTGTGTATATATCCATCTCATAATTGTAAGGTTAGTGAAAAAGTCACTTAATTTAGAGCTAGCATTTTTGGGCTCTTGTGGCATCATTGTTTGGGCACTCTTGTGGCATCATTTTTTTGGGGCATTGCGCGTCCTTCATACTCGTTTGTTGAATGCGGCACTTACAGGGCGTGGTCTTATAGAGAGCTCTCTTGCAATTCAGTTTGGTTGTTTAGATACAAGATTGTTGCATCGTGCAATGGTGCAGGTTGTGTTGTTGTTGCAAGGTTTAGAAAGAAGACCATAAATAGTGCCTCTTTTGTTTTTTATCTTAATTTTATACAACTGAGGCCTAAGGTAGGCCCACATCGAGTCAGCAACCCTGAGGTAGGACCTAATAGGAACTCCAAGTCCGTAAGTTTTTAGTCTAGCTTAACTTGGGCTGTAGGTTAAACTGGCTCTTCAGAGCTTGGCCGTTCACGGCCAGGCAGGCTGGGATTCTGAACCCAATAAAATAAAAAAATAACAGTAGGGGAGGGAAGAGCTAGCGCCGAAATTTTTTCACTTTCATTCTCATCCTCTTGTAACCTAGCAATTTTACTGGGATTAACAGTACTTTGATCATCATGCTCTGTAGAACCACTGTCAGTTTGGACATTTTTTCCTTTGAAAAATTTATAACGGTCCATTATCTTTAGTCCTGTGATACCTGCAAATAGTTCTCTACAAAGTTACAAATAGAAATAGGAATTATTACCAACCATAGCATTAAAGTCCATTCTAATGAAATAAAAAATCCAAACAAAATCCACACAAAATTTTGTGTGTGCAATACAATGTGAAAAATTGTAAATTAAATGAAAACTTTGAAACTAAATTTTAAAATGTATAAAAAACTGAATACCATATTTTAAAAATAACACTTAATGTTTCATTTCATTTATTAGTTACATGTTTGAGACCAAGCGGCCTTCACACATGATCACACTCACACATTCATACACACAAAGTTTTATAAATGAGAACCAACTCTTTGTAATCATTTATTTATTTATATAAAGTCAAACAATGACAACGGTCATCTGAAAAAGGAATAAGCATAATAAGTAATCACTTGAATAAAACATAAACATAATCATTGTCCTCTATCTCCTCCCGTCTTTGATACTAGTTGTGATATGAGATAATTGCAGTACAGTAGTGCGAAGACTTATATTGTTTTATAAAGTGAATACAGTATAGTACTTTAATAGGAAAACATAGATACTAGTTTATTTAAGAGTAATATGAGAACATAAGGCTTTGCTATTACATCATGATGAATACGATACTGTAGAAACTAAAATATAAATACTTATGGAATTATACAGTACATTATATCCAATCAAACATATTACAATACAATTAGAGAGTTCAGCGAGAGATTGAATCGTATATTAAAATAAGGGTTGTACAACGGTATTCCTGACAAAAGTAATAGTACAGTAATGAGGTTACAGCTGTATTGGGAACACAATATAAAGTTCTTAGTAAGTAAAGTGTAAAGTGTACTGTACTCTATCTCTCCCCCAAGTCTTTGAGCCAGCAATTTTATAAAGAAGATTATTAAGGATAATATGGCAAAAAAAAAAAAAATTTGTATGTTTACGGATAAAGACTAAACCTTATTTTGTCAGTGCCCTTAATTTAAAGCATACTTGATTGGTTACCTTCTTGATTCATATGGTAGTCTTCATGCCAGGTAGGGGGGCGTCTGGTACGGTTCGAACGCCTTAGTGGAGTTGCAGTTTGGGGTGCCGTACCCATTGGCCTAGGGGGTGCAGGTGGTAGTATGTCGATGGGCGGCGTTGACATGTCTTCTTGGGTGGGGTGTGGTCTCTTCAGGGTCGGGCGCCTGCGTTCAACGTGTGGGCTGGACCGTGTCGGACTACGGGGTGAAGCGGGTGTCTTTGGTCCTGGTGCTGACCTGGCAGGTGTAGGTGGTGCAGCAGGTGGGCTGTTGGTGGGCACCGCTAGGAAGTTCTTCAAATGTTGGTCTATGGTCATCTTTGGAGCAGGTGTGCTGAAGGGTTCATATTTTTTAAGGAATTTCCTGTTCCTTACAGTTACCCTCCCAGATCCATCGACCCTAACCACGTACTGGTCAAACTGCCTGACTTCGATGACCACACCTGTCTTGTCCCATTTACGGGCGTGTGGACCGACCTGGTTCTGGATGCGTATAAGGTCTCCGACTGCTAGTGGTGGGAGTCTCTTGGTGTGCTCTGACCAGCGTTGCTCCCTCATGTGGCGGTTCCTCAGAGCTTCTTCTCGGGTGGCCAAGTTTTCACGCCACGTGTCGTGTGGTTTATATCGGCCGGGAAGGATTGGAATGAAGTCCCGGATAGGGCGGCCGAATACACACATTGCTGGGGAGTGTTTTGTATCTCTATCCGGCGTGTTTCTGTATTGAAGCATGGCCCGTTGAAAGTTTTCGGTGTTGAGGTCGCCGTTTGGTCCAGTGTTGTCGGTTATTAGGCGTTTCGTTGTCTTGACACCAACTTCTGCCCGACAGTTGCTGTGAGGGAAAGCCACTGATGAGAGTCGGTGGTGTACGCCCCAGTTTTTGAGGAACTGCCGTGTGGCTGCTGCGGTAAATTCAGGGCCCCCATCGGAAGCCAGTTCGTCGGGGATGCCGAAGGTGACGAAGGTCCGTCGGAGGCAGGCGATGAGTCCAGCAGCACCATCTGATGACCTCTCTACTATTGGCCAGTTAGAGTATCTGTCCACCACGACCAGGTAGTTTACTCCTTTGTAGTGGAAGTAGTCCGCGCAGACGCACTGGAAGGGGTATTCTGGTGATGTTGGTGGAGTGGGTGGAGCGCTGGGCTGGGTTGGTGCCATGCGGTTGCAGTGGTTGCAGCTAGCCCGTAGTGCTGTGATGGCTGGTGTGATGCCAGGCCAGAAAATGGAGTCTTCTGCTCTGGAGATCATGGATGAAGTACCTTGATGAGCTGAGTGGAGTGAAGCCAGTACTTCTTGCCTGAGGGCCGGCGGGATAACCGTGCGGTTCCTGTACATTACCACGCCGTCAACAGTGCGGAGGTCGTCGCGAAACTGGTGATATTCCCGCAGCTGTGCAGGGAGTGCATGGCGGGATTCAGGCATGCCGGACTCTATGACATTGGCTAAACTATTCATGACTTCATCGCTGGTCGTGGCGGTGCGTACTCGATCCCATGTCACTGATGCCAGGCTCAGCGAGTTGAGTGTTGATGCGGCTGCAGAAATGACGCAGGCTTCCATGCCATTACCATCTGTCAGTGATGTCCGTATGCCGGCTAGGAAGGTGGGGGGGGAAAGAACGCCGTTCCCTCGCATGGTTGATGGATGGCTGCTACGTCATCGGGGAGTGTCAGTGGTATGGGGTCGCCAGTGGGGTATCGTGACACCCCGTCAGCAGCTTTGTGTTTCGCGCCTGGTACGTGGATCATCCGGAAGCGGTACCTGAGGGTTTTTTCCTTCAAGTTTCTGAGGCGTGTATTAGATATGTCCTCTAGGGATCTGTCACCAAACACTTTGAGGAGAGGTTTGTGGTCCACTGCAATTATTAGGTCTTCGCATCCCAGCACGAAGTACCTCGCCTTGTCAAGGGCATCGGCGACAGCAAGTGCTTCTCCTTCTACTGGTGCATAGCGGGACTCAGCTGAGGTAGTGAATCTACTGCCGACCAATGTGACACGCCATCCAGTATGGCAGCAGAAGGGTTCGACTCGTGTACAGGTGCAGTGTTTCTGAAGTAGCCAGTAGCCGATGCCTGTTTTCGACCAGTCTGTGGCGAGGCATGTGGGCTTGGTTTTGTCAAAAATTTTAACCCTCCTCTATTTCTGTGATGATGACATCCTTTGATTCTTCGAAGATGGTTTCCAATTCGTCATCCCACTTGAAAGGTGTTCCTGGCTTCAGAAGTAGGCGGAACGGCTGCATCCTCTTGGCCATGCTGAAGGCATACGACACCTGGTTGATGAGCCCGAACCATGATCGAACGTCGGTGATGTTCTTTGGAGATGGAAACTCTAGGATTGCTTTGAGGTATTTTTTACAGGGTCGGACACTGTCAGATGTGATCTCGAAGCCTGCAAATTCAACCTTGTCCTGACAGAACACAAACTTGTCGGGGTTCAGTGTGATTCCGTGTCTGCCGCAGGTGTCAAGCCACTGGGTGGCCTGGAAGAAGCTCTCCTCCACTGTGTCTGACCAGAGCAAGACGTCGTCAATGCACTTTGTATTGTTAGGGATGCTCGATACAATTTCGTCGTACCTTCTTGTGTAACCGTCACCAGATGCAATGTAACCCTGGGGAGCGGTTTTGTAACGGTAGCGACCCCAGGGCGTTATGAAGGTGGTCAAGTGGCGGTCTTCTTCACAGATTGGTACGCTGTGATATCCATTCCATGCATCAAACACTGTTTTCTTTTTGCCTTGCGGTACTGATCTGGCCTGGTGGAATGGCGATTGAGTGTGGTGTGTTTCGCGGGTGGCGTGAGCGTTGAGGGGTTGAAAGTCAACGGTACGCCTTGGTTTTCCGTTCTTTTTGGCGCACACCACCATTCTGTGACACCAGGTTACGGGCTCACCAACGGGTACTGGTTCAAGGACACCCAGTCTGACATCTTGGTCGAGGCCAGCCTTCACGTCCTCCTGCCAGTGGATTGGTACTGGGACGGGGGTGTGATGTGCGACTGGTTTGGCATTGGGGTCCACCATCAATTTCATTGGGGGGCCGTCCATCATGGGCAGCGCTTGGTGGTCACAAGTGTTGAAGGTGCTTGATTTGTAATAGTCCAGCAGGTATTCCTTGAGCTTTTGCTGGTTCGCCGCAACAGCGGGTAGCGGTAGCTCGATTGGAGGTGATGGAGGATGTTGGCGTCTTGGACAGTCACAGTTAGTTACAAGTCCGCTGTCACTGTGTGGCGTGCTGGCACTGTTGTTACAGTATTGTGCTGGATCCAGTTGGACTTCCCCCACTGTAGGAAATCTTCCCGAGATAATGCCGAGTGAAACGCATGCCTCTCTGCTGATGAAGAACTTGTCAGAAGAATCTGTCACATATGTTACCTGTCTCGTTTCTACTTGTTGGCCCTGTTCATCCTTGCCAGTGAGGCGAAGTATGGCTGCGCCAAGGATTTTGATGCCCTTGTTGTTGGCGGCGTGCATCTTCATGGTCACAGGGATGAGGTCAGACTGGAGAAGCCCGAGGCGGTGGATAACCTTGATACCGGTGAGGCAGCTCTGACAGCCTGTGTCTGCCATGGCAGGCAGTACCACGGTTTTTGGGTGGGCATTGAGGGTTGCCCCAAGCGCCTCGTAGTCTTCGGGGAGAGTCCTGACTGTCAGGTTGATGTGTGGCTGTGGTTGTGAGTTCTCCTTGATCCACATGTCCGATAGTTCATTGTAAATGTGATGGTCGAGGGCGATTGCTCTTTCTTATGTGGCTCGGAAGTGTTGCTTGTGGCGCAGAGAAGATCAAATACCGCACCTTCGCACTCATCAGCTTTATTAGGAGTGGCTGAAAGGCTCTTGTCCTTGTCTTTGCTCCTGCATACGGATTCCCAATGGCTGTCGCGCTTGCAAATTTTGCATTTGTGGTTGTACGCAGGGCAATCCTTCTTGCGTATGTGGACTGGGGCTCTTCTGCCGTGTCCTTTTTTACCACAATATGAACAGGGGCATTTTTGTCTTGTGGGGGTATTTGCTTACTTCTCCTGTATGTGCTGCCTGCGGCCTCCACGGCATGGGAGTCCAGCAGTCGTGATGCTGAGCGCTTGCCTGCTTCCTTCGCCTCGACAAACTGAAAGACGTCTTCCAGGGTCATCTCCTGGTTACTGTTGCCGAGGAGTTCCAGTTGTATTTCCGGGTCAGCAATTCCGCGGGTAAGGACGTCGCGAAGGATGGGGTCAGTGTAATTTACGTTGTTGTTGCAGCTTGGGCATTCAACAAGAAATTTGCAGACTCCGGCCTGACCACGAAGACGGGCTCCAAAACTGCGCACAGTTTCGTCGCGGTCTTGTCGCATATTGTGTAGGGTAACCCTGGCTACCATGGTGTTCTCCTCTCGGACAGCTAGTTTCTTGATTGCAGCAAGGACTTCATCTTCGGTTTTGTTTGTTAGGCTTCCACCTGCGGATCTTGTCAAATCTTTGCGGAGTGAATCGTCGCAGCATTCAAGTAGTTGTACCACTTTGTCCCTACCAGTGATTTTTGTAGCTTCCGCATAATCTGTCCAACGCGACGTAAAATATGCCCAGTCTTCACTGGTACCTGCAGCCGAAATGGTTGGCCGTCTTACTTTCTCAACCTTTGCAGAGACTGTCGGGCTTGGGACATGGGTCGTGCAGTGGGCTGTTATAAGTGCGGCTACAATGGCTGGGTCCAGGTCTGCTGTGACATAGGTACAACCTGTGATAGGACATTCTACGGCAGGCATTGTGGATAGCGTTTGTTGAAGTTGCTTAATTAGGTTGGGGTGGTTGACAGTTGCTTGAATTTACCACGTATGTAGACTTATTTTATTATTTATTTAATTAATCAGTCATTTGTACCTAAGACCGTTGTCATAAATGAGAACCAACTCTTTGTAATCATTTATTTATTTATATAAAGTCAAACAATGACAACGGTCATCTGAAAAAGGAATAAGCATAATAAGTAATCACTTGAATAAAACATAAACATAATCATTGTCCTCTATTTTAATCGATACTTAAAATTATCAAAATTTAGAAAGTTCACAAACTAAATATTTAAATGAATGTAAACAAAAATCGATAAACTGCAGTTGCCAGGTGCCATGAAAAATGACGCAATACTCATGAAACACAAAATCGCTAAAAAGCTAGCGAACATTTTTCGATTGGCGCATGAAATTAAATATGTAAAATATTTAATTGAATATGTAAATTAAATAGTAAAAATAATCAAAATAATAATTTATTAGCTCAAGGGGGGGGGCGATCGCCCCTGTCGCCCTCCCCTTCGGTACGCCTCTGAATTTAACTGGACCTAGTTTATATGTTATCACTAAACTGGGGTTTAGAAATACAGTTCTTCACTTACTGAGTGTTATTAGATAAGTCCTGATTTCTTCTTGGAGTCTTTCTTCTAGCTGCTTAATTTTTGAGAGCGTACTTGCTGGTGGAGATCTTTTTCTGTTTTCAAGCCCCTTCGTTCGCCATGCCGTTCTTCCTTCAAGTCACTTGTTCCCCAGCTTTTTCCACCAGCGTCGTTTTTGTTTGTTAGTTGATCGGTAGTGTATGTCTACTACCGAGCACGCTCTATCACCCAGCTATTGACATAAAAGGAGTTTAATAATTGTTAGATTAACAACCTAACTACTCAGTGGACCATTTTCGTTACCTCCCAACTACCCACACGTATCAATTTTCCATAGTAGGAGACTTTAAAAACTTTCAATCATAGGATTTTGATGTGGCCATGTTATAGTTAAAGTGTAAGATAAGTTGTAGTATCGACTTTTCCTCCAGGCAATAACATTTCTCTTTAATGTCCATTCATCATCAACAAATGATTATCCAGAAGGTCTATCCATGGAAAGATAATTATAACATAGTTAAATTTTTTATTACAAAAATAAGCATGAATCAAGTAAACTTAGGGATTTTCTTAAGAACATATAAAACATAATGTTCAAATTATAAGGAACTGACAATTATTCAAGTAAATAAATATATATTTACTACATCACAACCATAACATTATTATACACAATTACTTAAATACTTGATCCATCCTCCATTATTATTAATGACCTCTCCTAGCCTATTTGGAACAGATGCTCCGTGATTGTAGATGACTTGTGGGTTCCTAACTTCCTGCAGAAAAGTTCCCACTCTGCCATGGTGTGTTCCAGCAGGTACCGAGATGTCCGTTCCTGCCAAGGCTCCCAAGCGTTAACCACATTTGCCCACACATTTTCAATGGGGTTTAGATCACACCCCTTGGTGGGCCAGTTCAGCAGCTCGACATCTCGTTGTTCCTGAAACCACCGTCTGATGATCCTAGCAGTATGAACAGGGCAGTTATCCTGTAATATATATGTTAACCCTCCGTTTATGGCCTTGGGTGGTTCGATGTTGACTGGGGTTCTGGTTAGGTGGCAGCAACGGATTTTCTCACTCTGGGGTAGCTGGTACCGCGTAAGGAATCGCAGTAGTTTCTTTTAAACTACACTCCGATTTCTTCTTGTAGTGGTGGATCAGAGAATTCTGTGAAAACTTACTAAATTATATGACGGTTCCCCGATTTTTCTTGTAGCATATCGGGAAATTATTTATTCTATTTTAAAACTAAGTTCTCTGGAGAAAGCAGGGCCCAAAGGAGAAGACAAAGAGATCCTCTGACTGAATTTTACTGTTTCTAAAATATTACAGCCTCTAGATCAGATCAGACTAATCAGAATGATAACACTGCACAACACAATTTCTGTCCTTTGCACAAATTTTGCTGATTTATGTGTATTTTGATGCGTTAATTACGAATTGGCCCCTATGTTATTATTTTTTCTTCAACACCCACCATTTTTCCAGAAAACTACGTTAATGTTCCACAAAAATTATCCAAATTATATCAAACACCTGCTAAGCAAAGGAACAGCCCTACGGCCATTGATCATTATTGTGATACGTGTTGCTCACTGATTGGTTATTCGAAATGTTGTGTTGTTCTGTGATTGATCTAAAGGTGGTCAAGTGATTTCACAGTGGCTGCCAAGTGAAAAATTGTTATGTTTGTTGATGTTTGGTGTTAAGGCACTTTTCTGCTGGATCTATTGTGTTTATTAACTCTTTTGTCGAAAACATTCATTGCTTTCGCGTTTTAACTTCAATAATGTCTAGAAAATGTGTAACCAGAGCCGATTTATTTTGTTGTGTGTGTGGCGAACTAATATTGAAATCCCCAAAACAAACATTTACCCCTCTGGTTAAAAAGGCATATGAATTATATTTTGGATGCGGAGTGAGTGATCAGGACAGAAGCTGGGCTCCCCACATATGTTGCAATTCGTGTGCAAGGAACTTATGAGCGTGGTTACAAGGTTCACGTCCATCAATGCCGTTTGCTGTCCCTATGGTCTGGAGAGAGCCAAAAGATCATGTTAGTAACTGCTACGTTTGTTTAACAAATATACGAGGTTTCTCTTCGAAATCCAAACATACAATACGATACCCAAACCTGCCAACAACTATGCGACCAGTCCCTCACGATGAAACCCTGCCAGTTCTTAAGCCACCAAAAGATTGGACTTTGGACGAGGAATATTGCCACTCCGAAATTGAAATTGAACCACAAGCAGCCAGTGAGCTTGCAGATACAGAATTTCAACCATCCACATCATCGTCACCTCACCTCAGGGCTGGATTACCCAATAGGCAGACTAAGCATGTGCTTAGGGCACAAAAAAAAAATTAGAATTTTTTTTTTAAAAGAATTTGATATTTGATATTTCAAAGAAAGTATAGAAGTAGTCATCATGGGAAAAATCAAAACAAGGAAATGATGGTAGTGCACCAGAAACAGCATTGAATCTTAGAGACAAATTTCGCGTATCGACTTACTACGCTTTAATTGGTACACTTAAAGCTCATATGAAGAGGAGAGGTGAAGTGTACAAAGAAGTATCAAGTACATTTTCTTTTTTAAACGATTTCGATTTATCTGACGAACAATATTCACAAGGTTCCCAAAAGCTAGTTGACTCATACCCTGTTGACTTGAACATGAATCTCTATGGAGAACTGCGGCAGTTCCACTGTTATATGCACTCAAAGTTTAATGAACCAGGAAAAACGAAATTCAGTCACATTGATCTTCATGACACCTTAGTGAAAGACAAGATACAATGTGTATTTCCAAATGTAGATATCGCACTACGTATTTTTCTAACATTGATGATTACTAACTGCTTCGCAGAACGCTCTTTTTCTCAGCTGAAAAGAATAAAAAACCTCAGCGAACAACAACGTGTCAGGACAGACTTAATTCACTTTCCCTACTGTGTATAGAAGCGGACATACTTCGTCGAGTCAGCTTCGATGAAATTATCCAGGATTTTGCAATCAGAAAATCTAGAAAGAAGCTATTTTAATTTCAGCATACATGGAAGTTTTGTTTCATTTCGAAAGTTAAAAATTTATTTTATGGTTTAGTGTTGTTTTTATTTTGAATTACATATATATGGGGGCACCATAATCTTTTCAGTGCTTAGGGCCTCTAAAAGTCTTAATCCGGCCCTGCCTCACCTTATTACACAGGCAGAACTAAATGATCTCGTGAGAGATTTGAATCTTTAGAAAAATCAGGCTGAACTTCTAGGATTTAGGCTGCAAGGGTGAAATCTTTTAGAAAAAGGCACCAACATGACCATGTAGAAAGCGTCAGAATGATTTCATTACCTTTTTTTCTACAAGTGATGGTATTGTGTTTTGTAATGATGTAGACAATTTAATGGAGTAATTGGGCCCTGGGGCATCAACACAAGCCGGAGGAATGGCGTCTCTTCATTGATTCCTCCAAATTAAGTTTGAAGGTAGTGCTTCTACACAACGGAAATACTTACCCTTCTGTCCCAATTGCACATGCGGTCCACATAAACGAAACATGTGAGAATATGTGTATTTTACTTAGATCCATTAACTATAATAAATATAAGTGGAATATTTGCGGCGATTTAAAAGTTATTGGCTTTCTCCTTTGAATGCAGCAAAGGTACGCAAAAATATTGCTGCTTTTTATGCGAATGGGACAGTCGCGCTAGAGACCGCCATTTTGTCTGTAAAGATTGGCCTGCTAGGATGAGTTTTGTTCCAGGACAGACAATATTTCCAATGAGCCTTCAGTAGATCCAAAAAAAGTGTTATTGCCACCACTTCACATCAAACTGGGCTTGATGAAAAATTTTGTGAAAGCTATGGACAAGAACAGTGAGGCGTTTATTTATTTGAGGAATATACAGGGTGTTTCAGGAGGAAAGGTCAATACTTCGGGAGGTGATAGTATCGGTCATTGTGAGAAAAAAAGTTCATATGAACATGTCTAATTCTGAATGGTTACGGAGATAGAGCTGTTTGAATCTATAAAGACAAAAGCATTGTTAATGGTAATTAAGAAAGAGAAACCAATTACTGTTTCTAACATTTAATGTTTAAACATTGACATTTTGAATGGTATCAGATACAGAAATGACAAATTTGTTACAGTTTACAATACGTTTTCGAAAATCCCACCGTCAACCTCAATGCACTTTGCAACTCGTGTGCGAAGATCGCGTGTTGTTCGTCTGAGTTGATCTCGAGGTTCCTTTATGCGGGCAGCAGCATCCAAAATGCGCGCGAACAATTCGTCTCGTGTATCCACCTTTCTTTTGTAAACTTGACTTTTCATCCACCCCCACAAACAAACAATAATCTAACGGAGAGAGGTCTAAAGACCTTGGTGGCCATTGAACGGGACCACCGCGGCCGATCCATCGACCAGGGAAAGTTTGATTTAGGTATTGCATCACCAGACGGGTAGAATGTGGAGGAGCTCCGTCATGCTGAAAGTACATACCAGAGCGTGTAGCCAAAGGAACATCCTTCAATAGTCCTGGCAATTCATTTTGCAGAAATTCTAGGTAACTTTGTCCTGTAAGACGATTCTCTAAAGTAACAGGGCCAATCAGCTGATCATCGATGATACCGCACCACACACTGGCAGAGAAGCGATGTTGAAAATTTGTTTCCACAGTGGCATTTGGATTTTCGTCTGACCACCGATGAGAGTTACGAGTGTTGTTGATACCGTCACGGGTGAAAGTAGCTTCATCAGTGAACAGTATTAATCGAAGCAATCGGCGATTAGCATTTATCCAATGAAAAAATTCCAGTCACATGGCAGTGTCTCCTGGTTGAAGGTGTTGTACACGCTGTACATGATATAGATGAAAGCCTTCCTCACGTAATGTTCGCCATACTCTTGTGTGTGGTACACCGAGACGTGTAGAAATTCTTCGTGAGCTAGTAGTAGGACTACGCTCTACCAACTGAAGAATGTTTTCCATTTCATCCACATCTTGTTGACCTTCACGTTCAGATGAAACATGAGCGCTGGGAAGTGTACCAATCTCACGCAATGTGTTGAAAACCCTGGTAAACACCATTCGATCCGGAATTCTGCGGTTCGGAAACCGTCGACGGTATTCTGCAACAGCAGCTGTTGCACTTCCATCGCAAAAACCGTAGACAAACACCATATCTGCATATTCGGCATGTGTGAAGGTGTGTGGCATTCTTAACACTGCTTCAAACACCAAACAATGTCACTCACAACAGTCAGCTGTCGATTGGCTTATGTTACATGCTTACATTACAGCTTACATGGTTCAAGGTTATAGGGGAGGGAAGGGGGAGGAAGAGCTGCGCGCGCATCAGATTCAAACAGCTCTATCTCCGTAGCCATTCAGAATTAGACATATGTTCATATGAACTTTTTTTCTCACAATGACCGATACTATCACCTCCCGAAGTATTGACCTTTCCTCCTGAAACACCCTGTATTTCCAAGGTTAAGCAAAGCTAAAATCAGAGGAACTTTTGTTTGCCCACAAATAAGGAAAGTTATGAAGGATACCAATGACAGGAAATTAAATGAGGTAGAAAAAGCAACATGGGTAGCCTTCAAATCGGTTTGTTCAAAGTTCCTTGGTAAAGTCAAATCTGACGATTATGTTACTGTGGTGAATGAGATGTTAAGGTGCTATAAATCTGTGGGTTGTAATATGTCCTCGAAGGTGCATTTCCTTGACTCTCATTTAGATTTCTTTCCAACTAATTTGGGCGCCGTTAGCGACGAGCACGGCGAAAGATTCCATCAGGAGATAGCTATTATGGAAAAGCGGTTCCAGAGAAGGTGGAATTCCAGTATGTTGGCTGAATATTGCTGGTTTCTCATTAGGGAAACTCCCGAGAGTATGTACAAACGAAAAACATCAGCAAAAAGATTTTAATTGTTGTTCTGATGTTGTAATAATTATGTTGAGGTATTCAATATATTCTAGTCTGTATATAAGACTTTTATTACACGTCCCTTCAAAACGGTGAGGGATACCTTTGGTAACCTTTGGTTAGCTTCCGCCCGAATTGTTCATTCTGACGAAGGTCAAGCTTTTCACTCCACCCTAAACCTACAGTTTAACGTGGAATCCGAACCACGTCCCATCAGCAGCCGAGCGTCTTAACCACTTGGCCACCTAGGGTACCCATTTATCTACCAACCACTTTCTTTATTGTGTGGAAGGATGAACAGCTGGGTTTTGGTGCGCGCCGGCTGCCGTCGGGTCTCAAACCCGGGGCCGATGGATTCGTAGTCAGCGACGCTAACCACTACACCACCGAGGCGCATATAGGTATATATGGTATAGGTATATATGGTATAGGTATATGGTATAGGCATATAGGTATATATAGGTATTCTGACATCAGATTTGAACTTAGCGCATCCATATTTATAAAAATCACTTCGTTTCGTTTAAAGGACAGAAAAAGTTTGTAATTTTTCGTGCAGTGTTTAATGTTGACCTGTTTTGCTTTTTATTCTCAATATACTGAATTTTTTTTTGCAAAATATTTGAAGATAAAGGTAAATTTTGGCTGTAACAGCGTACTGCAGCAGTGATGGAAATGGGTTTTAGGAACTAGGTACACGCTTGGGAAAAGGAGAATACTGAATCACTGTTACTGTATATTATATCGACATACTGTATGTATATATTATATATATATATATATATATATATAAGTCGATATTTACCATGGAGGAAACAAAATCAAACAAAATTTACCAGAGAGGAAACAAGCAAGATATTTGAAGATGAAGTAATATTTTTCTTTTAAACAGCATATTGCCAAATCTGATGTTATCATGATTTGCCGAGTTGACTGAAAATGGAAAGTGAAATATGCATTTTATTATGGATTTAAATTAAACATGCAGATCAGCCAAAATTAAATGCTTAAAATTTAAAATTAAGTGTTTATTTAAGAGTTTTGGCAAGTTATGACTTCATCTTTTCGAACTAAGAGAGAATGTATAAAAAAATTAACATTGGAGAATTTAACACGATTACATGATTAAACTTAATCTAAAGAATGATTAGGTAACTTAAAAAAGAAATAATTCATCAATTACTTAGCAAAAATAAAATGGAAAGAAAATTTAAAATTTTTCCAAACTTGCATTTTATATACAGTTAGTGTCACGCGAGTTTGGACTTTATATGTAAAAATGAATGTTAGAATTATTCACTTTTACACATATATTGATATATATTATTTAATATATTTCGTCGCTGGGTTCAAATCACAGTTTAAAAATTAGATGCTATTCGAATCGTAATCTGACACCCCGAATTATAGTGTCCTTCGAATTTTGGGATCATTCGTGATGCAATACTTTGTCATATCGTGATTCGATATTAACACTTACAAATAAGTATTGTATTCCTCTATATTACGATGATTAATTTCAGCTATCGTACCGCTTGATCTCGTAATGTCGTCGTTTTCGGTGTATTATTTAAAAGAAAAACAAGATTATTGACATACACGAACATTTTCGGAAGTTGTTAATATAGTTTTGAGTATTTATAAAGGAAGTTTTATTAAAAATTAAATGCGTGAGTGGATGAGTGAGTCAGTTATTATGTAAAAGACAATGAATTAGGAGGGGAAAGTAAAAAGGAAAGAAGCAAAAACACAAATGACAGAAGTAGATGATAGGATGGGTGGAATGAGAGACATGAGAGGAGGTAATAATTGGGGAGCAGGCGTGGGAAAGAGAAGGGTCATGTATTAGTATGAGGTGAAGGGGAAGGAAAAAGGAAAATAAGAATGAAGGTAAATCGAAAGAAAATAACAAGGGGAGAGAGACTAAATATCTTGGCCACATACTACCTGATAGTCTTTCAGATGACTGTGATATTCTTAGGGTTTATACTCTTTAATGTATTTTTTATAGTTGGAAGTGGGGCTTCCACCCGAAGCCAAACACTTCACCTATGTCTGAACTTGTCCTAGCGTTCGTTTAAAGAGGGTGACCGTTCCTTTTAATGCCCCTGTTTGGATTTCTATGGCCTGGGGCTGTCCTGGGATTGAGTTCAGGTAAGTTGATAGGTTTTTTTCATCACACCTGTTGCCCCAACTATGATGGGGAGAATGGCAGCTTCTTTCAATCTCCAGTTTCTCTTTATGTCATATATGAGCGCCTGGTATTTGATAATTTTCTCCCTTTCCGCTCTATTAAGGCCATAGTCATTTGGGACACTGACCTCAATAAGTAAGGTACTCCTTTCCCTCTTGTCCCACAATACTATGTCCAGTTTTACTGCAGAATTGTCTATAAAAGTGGCTGTTGGAATTATTGTGTCATAGTATATAGTACATATAATGGTTGTTTCCAGTAATTGGTGCAGGTGTGTGTTCCCATACATTTTTATTACATTCTAATTCTAATGCTATCATGATCTTCCAGTGGATATATTTGCAAATTTGATTGTGTGTGGCTGTATAATACCCCTCTGCCAGGAGCACCCTGCAGCCTGATATTAGATGGCCAACACTTTCTACCTCAACATGACTGAATCTACACTTGTCATTGTTACTTATTCCAGCCATTTTTTTAAATGCATTTGTCAGGAGTGCAAGATCTTGGGCACCCATTATTAGTCGCTCTCCGTCATATTGCAGAACTCCTCTCCTTAACCATAATGATCCTTCTTTGTTGATATAATCCTTCTGTAATTCCTGATAATATTTTCCAGCTCTTTGATGTTGTTCCCATTCTTCTGCATGCTTGGCCTGTTGCTCCTGGACAAATCTTTTGCGACTTTTCCTAGCTATTAGGGTGGCTGGTACTCTTTCAGTTTCTACTTCTTCTGTCATATTATTGCCTCCAAAGTGCTGGTCCAGTTTGGTTATGGAAGTATGTTGCGTTACCCTTGTGTTGTGGTGTTCACGGACCAGAGCTATTGTAGGACTACTCGAACTTTTCAGATACTGCCCAATGCTGATGGTCGATGATCGGTGCAGCTGGTTAACCTCAGTCAATCCCATTCCTCCCAGTTTTCTTGGTAGGTATAATCTGGGAAGACACTGGTTCCGGTATGTTGTTCTGTTTAGAGTGAAGATTTTTCTGGTCTTAACATCTAGTTTATTTAGTTCTGATTGTGGCGTCTATGATCCCTACACTATAATTGATAACAGGGATGGCGAGTTGGTTTATGGCTGTTATTTTGTTCTTTGATGTAAGTTGGGGTTTGCAGTCCTCTTCCAAGTCTTTAATCTCAGTGTCTCTTCCTAAATTGATGTTATGGGTTTGTATTTTCCTGCCCCCTCTAAGTGTACACTTAGCACACTTGTCCAATCCAAACTTCATTTTGATGTCACCGGAGAAAGTATGGACGATCCTTAATAGGCATTCCAGGTTTTGGTCAGAGTCTGCGTACAGCTTCAAATCATCCATAAACAATAGATGGTTCAGTACACTGTCAGGATTTCTTCGCCTAGTTTGACTGAGGTTGTAGCCCTTGTTATTATTGCTAAGTAGTTTGCTATGGGGGTCCAGGGTGAGGCAGAATAGCAAGGGCGATAAGCTGTCCCCCTGGAATACCCCTCATAATCTTGACATGGGGAATGGATATTTTCCCATTTTCATGGGTAAGATTTGATGTTTGTTTGCCATTTTGTAATCTGGTTTGTTAGAGTGCTAATAATTGTAGGGTGGATTTTGTACAGTTTAAGGCATTCCAAAATCCACGAGTGTGGGACACTATCAAATGCCTTCTGATAGTCTATCCATGCCATATTAAGGTTTCTGCCTCTCTTCTTGCAGTCTTCAAAGATAGTTTTGTTGATACAGCTGATCCTTTGTGCCTAAGCAGTTTCTTCTACATCCTTTCTGTTCTTTTTCCAGATAGTCTCCAGCATCCAGGTGTTCATACATACTGTCTGCAATTAGGCCTGTAAAAAGTTTATAGGTGGTGGTGAGACAGCAGATTGGGCGGTATTTATTTGGGAGATTTGTCTCACGAGTCTTAGGGATGAGGGTTGTGTCTCCACTTGTAAGCCATTCTGGTGTTTTTTCTACTCCCTGCAAAATTCTGTGAAAAGCGGCAGTATAATGGTGGTGTAATGCCGTGACCTGTTTCAGCCAGAAATTCGGGAGCTTGTCTAGGCCAGGTTTTATTAAAGTTGGAGAATTTTGCCAGTTTCCTTCTTATCTTGTCTTCCGTTATAAATAACTCCTCCATTTCTGGTTTACCCTCATTTGCCACCCTGATGGTCTCTATCCAGGCAGCATCCTGATTATGCTGTTCAGGGGTTTCAAAGAGGGGTTTCCAGTATGCCTCCAACTGGGTTTGATCTGGTGGTTCATGGGCTATTATTCTTTCCCTAATGAGATTTTGGTAAAAGCCTCTAGGGTTTGGTGAAAATTGTTTGTTATGGTTTTTCATGTCAATCTGCTTTTGTTTATTCCTGATTCTATTGGCTATGGCTGGGATTTTTCCCTCCAATTCCAGCGCCTTGTCATGTAATTGATTATCTCTCAGGTTATACTTCCTCTTTATTTTCCCTATTTGTTTTTTGAGTTTTCCCTGTTGTGTGGGTGCTTGGAAATATTGCTTTAATTGGTTCAATTCTCGTCTGGCTTGTGTAAGTTGTCTAGTTAATTTAACTTTCCAGGGAGGGGGTTTTGGTTTACACCTTTGGCTGGGGGACTGTGGTCTAAAGTTTGGGACAAGTTTCTGTTGCATGTATAGGCCAGCAGCGTAATTTACTTGGTTAAGTTCAGTAAGGTCTGTGTTGGCTGGAATTAGTCTATTAATTGCAACATTTACTCTGCATAACAGTTGTTTAAACTTTCTATTTTTACTAAGTTTGATCAGTTGGGGCCGGCTTTCCATATTCATGGTTTTAACATTTTCAATTATATTTGCAAATTCCTCCTCTGTTTCCATTTTCTGTAAATACATATCTTCATATCGTGGTGGTGATGGTGGTGATGGGGGAGGGGTTCTTGATCTGGCTGGGGAAGGCAATGATGAGTCAGAGGATCCAGGCGAACTGGGTGGTGAGCCACCCATTCCTATTTGCTGAATTGGATTGGTTAGAAAATGTTGGCTAGTGTGCTGTCTGTTTTGTGTGTCCACTGAACTATCGGATGCATCGTCATCAATATTTTGGGTGGCTTCAAGGCACTGTAATAGTGGGATAGGGTTCATTATTGGGCTGGATTCATTTTGAATAAGTTTATCTATTTCATCGTTCATATATTCCATTTCTTGGTCACTAAATGCCCTCTGGGTTATGAAGTTGTGCTTCTGAGTGGTCAATCTTGTAGCTGGAGTCTCTCTCTTACATGGGCAAAAGTGGAAGATCTCTCTCCATTCCCTTGTGATGTCCTTCTGCCTCTCGTGTTTCTTTCTGGCATACTTTGTAGCCCATATCAGTGTCCATTTCTCTTCTCTTGTCCACAATCTTTTCATTTTTTCCTCTCTTTCTTCTCCTTCTCTGGCAATGTAATCCTCGGCTGCTTCCCTAAGGGCGCTTTGTTTAATATTACTAATTTCTTCCTCTGTAAGGTACTTATGCACTTGTGAGGCTAATGATTGTATTTTCTTGACAGAGGTATTTTTCTTCTCTTCAGGTAAGTTGGAGTTCCTGATTTGCTCCGCTAAGATTATGTTCTGCCTGCTCCACTTCTCAAACCTTGAGTATTCAGAGCAGTGCAAAATTATTTTCTTTTCTTCAATAGTCCATTTTATTGTATCATACCTTCTCAGGTTTCGTTTTGGGGCCATTTTCCGTTGGAACTGCTGGGGTCCAGGGTCATTACTCTGGCCTGATGGGGTCCCTTGCATTGATTCCTTTGGAGAAGTTTCTTCTCCTCTGGGATTAAGAAAAGTTGCACCATTGCTCTCCTCACCCACCTTGGCGCGTAAGCGGGTTGAGGGGACCTTTTTATCCTGGGCGACGTCCTGCCAGTATGAACTTTCCTTGGTAAACATCTAATTTTTGTTGAAGCTTTTAGCTAGGGTTAGTGTCCTTATAGTGGTCACTTCCTCATGGCTGTACGCAACCAAACCCTGTGATGGTGGGACCTGGGCGTGCGAGGAGCACACCTTAAAGGCTCTTCATACCCACTGTCTTAGGCAGTGTAGACAATTATATGCTCAGGGAAATACTTTGATTAGAAAATTTAATTTGTGTACATTAGATGTTAAGTTGATCTTGTTCAGACCTTTTTGTACCCCACTGCATACATCTCATTTGTGGTGGAACTACAGGATGTATATGAAAAAACTTTATGGTGTATATGAGAATATTAAGAACTCTTAGATGTATAAATGGTGCTACTCCTAGTGCCAGTATGCTGTTTGTAGTCAATAAGGTGCCTACCTGTGCCAGTGTCATACACAATTTTGTGTTCAGATTTATCACTAGGCTTGGTGAGTCAGTCAAGAAGATAATACACTACGTTCGCACTTATTAAACAGATTACATTTTCTCCAATGTTTTCAAAGGTTTTTCCCCAATTTCAATGAAATTTGTAGCAAATAATCACTATATATAGCAGCATTGATGGTATTCATTTCGATAAAATATTTTGATAATTAAAATAATTATCTCATTTTATTGAAAAATATGTAAAATATTGTGTTCCGAATTATTAAGCAAGTATTCTATTTACGGATCTAAATGGTGAAAATGGGTAAGAAGAAGGATTTAAATAACATTAACTGAGAAAAAAAAATAGTCAAGTTACTCGCTGAAAATATAAAATCTATTGAAATTGCGAAGCAGTTTGGCAGAGCTTATGGAACTGTAAACAAGTTTGTAGCGGAGGGTACCAAACTGAGGCAGCGAAGTGATAAAGGAGCTATAAGAAAAGTGACAAGGCGGCAGATATCTGTAATCAAGCTCAAATTGCAAAGCATCCATTGTCCTCAAGTAAAGAGGTTTTTGATCAGGCTGGCATACATAATGTACCAAGAACATCTCGATGTGAAATCCTCCAAACAATTGGCAAGACGTGTAAACCTACGATTCAGTCACCATTAACACCCAGGTACAAGAAGCAGCGTGTTGAATGGGCGCGTCAGTACGTGAAAACAGATTTTGATACTGTATTGTTAACCGATAACTGGAGAGCAACCCTTGATCAAGAAGAGAGATTGCTAAGGGTCAATCTCTACCATGGAATGAGGTTTTCTTTTAGAAAGTTTGTGTAAGACTGGGCATTCATTTTTACACCATCAGGCACTCTGTATTGGACAGCTACTTCATTGCCTATCAATCCTGCCCAAAACATGACAGCTTGTTGGCGTCTTAATCTCGATGGTAGAAATTGGCTCTCAGTAATCCATCTTCTTGACCAAACATCAAGACATCAAGTCCCTCAAGGGTTGCTTTTCATTCATCGGTGAACAATACAGTATTAAAATCTGTTTTCACGTACTGATGCGCCCATTCAACACGCTGCTTCTTGTACCTGGGTGTTAATGGTGACTGAATCGTAGGTTTACACGTCTTGCCAATTGTTTGGAGGATTCCACATCGAGATGTTCTTGGTACATTATGTATGCCAGCCTGCTCAAAAACTTGTTTACTTGAGGACAATGGATGCTTTGCAGTTTGCGCTTGATTACAGATATCTGCCGCCTTGTCACTTTTCTTATAGCTCCTTTATCACTTCGCTGCCTCAGTTTGGTACCTCAGTTTGGTACCCTCCGCTACAAACTTGTTTACAGTTCCATAAGCTCTGCCAAACTGCTTCGCAATTTCAATAGATTTTATATTTTCAGCGAGTAACTTGACTATTTTTCTTTTCTCAGTTAATGTTATTTAAATCCTTCTTCTTACCCATTTTCACCATTTAGATCCGTAAATAGAATACTTGCTTAATAATTCGGAACACAATATTTTACATATTTTTCAATAAAATGAGATAATTATTTTAATTATCAAAATATTTTATCGAAATGAATACCATCAATGCTGCTATATATAGTGATTATTTGCTACAAATTTCATTGAAATCGAGGAAAAACTTGAAAACATTGGAGAAAATGTAATCTGCTTAATAAGTGCGGAACGCAGTGTAGAAGCCATGGTTTGTGGACTGATCTTCGATATATTTTATAAATCTCAAATCTGGAAGCAATGGCGTAGGCAATTGTATGTTCATTATTCATAGTGATTCACTGGCCTACATAGTCAGTGCAACAGACAGCTCTCTCTTAACCTTCTATGGACCACTTGTATAATGTTTGTACCTGTTGAGTCTGAAATAAAGGGGCCGTTCAAAAATCCCCACCCCCTTGTAACGTTCCTAACGCTAGACCAGACACCCACTAAGATGTTATGTAACTTCTATTATAGGGGGTATCTGGTCTAGTGTTACGGAACGTTGTAAGAGGGTGGGGGTTGTCAAGTTTTAGCAAAACTAGCGTTACGTAATTTTTGAACGGTCCTCAAGTTGTTGTTGTTGTTAACACTCGGAATTTTCATTCATATTCGGTCATACACCTAAGCGAGTTAAACAGTTAATACTACCCTTGTATTTTGCAGCACCCTCTGACTAAAAAATTATTTTCAGTTTCAAAAATTTGTATGATTATGTTGTGTTTTGTGGTCGCTCTTACTAAATTTTTAAATATGGAGATACGATATTTCACATAAGTTTTCAACGATTAAAAATGTCAAAACTAAAATTAAACCAAGGCTTAGTACTAAGAATGGTTAGATACTGTGCTTACTCCAGATGTAACTCTATTCAGATTCTTAACCACAAGAACACTACCAAATTTTATTACTTTCCATGCGACAAAACTCGTTGCCATTTGTGGTTAATTAAATGTGGTAGGACGGATCTTTCATAAAAATTACTTGATCAACTTCACAAAACTTATGTTAGGTAACCTTCATTTTTCGAATGAAAATACGGATGCAGTACCTCACATAGGGTTGCCAGACGTCTCGCGTTTGATCCGAAAATCCCGCGTCCCGCTTTGTATTAAAAATGTCCGCAAAAATATTTTTTAAGCAAATTTTTTCGGGAAGAATTGATTTAGAATTTTCTAGAATTATGTAGGATCCTGTAGAGTAATGTTGAATGTTCTAGATTCTGGAACATCCTAGAAATTACATAACGCTTATAAAATGTTGTGTTTGGCCACGAGTTGGCAGTTTTTCGGCTGTAGTTATATTGTAAGCTTTGAATTAGTGTGAATCCTGCGATTCCTTGACCATATAACTTAAGATTGTGTAATTCAAATAAAATTTGTAAGTATGTCTACTTTTTATAAGAAATCGTTCAGGTGTAAATTGTTGCATTTGCGTGAAAGTTTTTGCGTGAAAGAGGAATACACACACACACACACACTTGATTTTATTTAAAAGATTTAGAATATTTTATTTAACTGATTATTTACAATCATGTTTTTTGTACTTATTATTATTATAATAATAATATTATTTACAATTTTTCCCCTAGCAAAATGGCTAGTTCAGAGACTTCTAAAAAACAAAAACGTCTAGTGACTTTGAACAAGGATTGGACAAAAACTTTCGATTGGATTCAACCTGGTAGAGATCAGTTCACTGCAAGATGCAGTGGTGAAAATGATATAATGCGACACGCGACATCCAAAGCACTCATTGAAAACGTGAAGGCATCGACAAGCTCACGAACACTCACTGATTTTTTTGTGAAAAAGAATTCCCAAGACGAAAATGAAGTGGCTCTCGCTGAAGCATCTTACTGCTACCACGCCGTTTATCATTCACATAGTTACAACTCAGCTGGATGCGGGAGCAGTTTGTTTAAAGGTATGTTTGGATATTTCAAAATTGCTGTAAATTTTCTTGTGGACAGTAAAAGCTGTCATCGATCATCACAAACGTTTTGGCTCCGCACTCGAAGGAGCGAGCTTGTACTTAAATCTTTGAGTGGTAATCATGAATTTTCTCTTTGTACTGATGCTTCCAACAAAGGAAACATAAAATCCTTCCCGTTAGTTCTACGATATTTTGATACTTCACGAGGAATCAGGACGTCCTTATTATCGTTTTTTTCTTTGGATTCCGAGGACTCGGCCACAATTTTTGCAGCAGTTTGGCAAAGGTTAGAAACAAATGGATCGTCGCTCAAGCAAGTGGTGGCTTATGGAGCAGATAATGCCAATATAAACTATGGGAGTAAAAATAGTGTCTTCACAGCATTGCAGAGCCATAATCAACACCTCGTCAAAGCTGGTTGTAACTTGCACAAAATACACAATGTTATTAAAACAGCATGTAACTGTCTAAAGTATGATATAGAGGCAATCATCATAAAAATTTACGAGTTCAGCTCTTCCACTAAAAAAACTGCCGAACTAAAGGAATTTTTCAACTGGTTGGAGACCGATTGGTCTGAATTGTTGCGCCATATGCCCACCCAATGGCTCTCTTTATTGCCAGCAATAGAAAGATTGTTGTCTTCTTTTGAGCCCGTTAAAGCTTATTTTTTAAGCCGACAGAGTTTGCCACCCACTTTAAAAATATTTTTTGATGACGAGCTTGGAGAAGCCTATCTAGGATTTGTAATGAACATTTGCACCGATATTCAGCCAGCAGTGAAAAAACTTGAAACAAATGAAGTGATAAAATAATTGTTAAGTTATACACAATCATGAGTAATATTCTACAAATGTTACATAAGAAAAAGGCTGAAAAATTTTATGGATTCTTGGCTCGGCATTTGATACAGAAATGCGATAATAAATCAGCAGTTAAACGATTCGAGATTGATTGTCAAAGTTAACTCGATGCATCAATCAATTATTTGGAGAAATGGTTCGACTTCGAGGATAGAAAACCAAGCCATAAGCTGCTTAGATTTAAAGAAAGTCTCAGAATTTGAAGAAATTGTGGAACTCGTTCAGCTTTTCCAAATTGAAGTGAATGGTAATCTACTTTTCAACGAATTCATCTTTTTAAAAAGATTCATTGTAGAATTGAACGATAGCGATAAGTCGTTACCTCTGGATTAACGATGGGTGCTTTTCTTCAAGATCTTTCCATCTCCAAACCTTGCAAAAATTCCGGAGCATATATTTTCCATTCCTCATTCCAACGCTGTGTCTGAAAGAATTTTCAGCTTGATGACAACCAACTGGAGGAAAGAGAGAAATCGGTTGCTCATCGAAAACTTAGAATCAGAACTCATGATTAAAGAAAATTTTTCTATGACTTGCAAGGAATTTCAGTTATACTTGAAGTCAGAAGATGGAACTAAAATTTTGAAGATTAAAAGTTCAGAAACATATGGACATATGTCATAATATAATTAGTAAAGCGATGTATACTACGATATTTAATATGCTATGATAATTTCAGTATTATTTATGATATTTCAATATTATGTATAATAATTTCAATAATATTCACGATGTTTAATTGTTAAGCATTATTTTAATAAAAATTTTCTAATTTTGTTTGTTGTAATCGTTGAAGAAATCTAGTTTCAATTTGAAAAAAATTTGGTCTTAAAAAAAACACGGGGGGGAAATTTTTTTGTCCCGCATGGGCATTTGAAAAATTTAGCAACCCTAAACTCACATAAGCCTTCGCCTATTTCCTGAGACTTCTAATTCAGGTATGGTAAAAGTAATTAACTGAGTTAGCTATTTTAATAATATTTGATAGCTTTACTTAGGCTGTAAATATAAATTAGGATTTATAGTTGTCTATATCCTATTTAAGTTGAAGTCGGCTAGGCCCTAGTCAAGGTTCAAAGTCAGCTGTAAGGGAGGCACTATGCTAAATAGCCTATTTTGTATTAAGCTAACTTTAGTTTGGCCTTACCTAGACTCCGCCTCATCAGGCTCTGCCTACACCATAGTATGAACAAGTAGGCTAGGGTATGTGACCTACTGTACAGTCTAATTAGACCAAGTTTAATCAAAACATTTTGTTTCATGTAGCTTGACCTTCATCAGAAAGAACAATTAGGGCGGAAGCAAATTCAATTGAGATATATATATATATATATATATATATATATATATATATATATATATGCTACAGGGGATGTGTAATTAGGGATTTCATGAAATCCCTAAAATGTTCAGGGATTTTATGTCAGGTTAAGTCGTGATATTTTCGTTAGTTTTAACGAAAATATCACAACTTTACCGAACCAATCGTCAAGAGCGTACAATATATATATACATATATATATATATATATATGATGAATAAAACCACGAAGGAAAGGAAACACAAAACGGTGCTCAAGCGCTTTCGTCTAATGACATCCTCAGGAACACTGAAATACATAAAAGGTTCCGGCCTATATATAGGTTACAGAAATATAAATAAATAACATACATACACACAAACACATATACATATATATATATATACACATACATATCTACACACATACACATATATATACATATATATGCGATAAACGGAGAAGTAAAAATAAAACTTAAAAATTAAGGATTAGAGGATTAACAAAGAGGCAAATCGATTTTTAGCACAAGATCAAATGAGTTATAAAAATAATACAAATTTATACTGGAGATACGCCCGGGTTTAACACTTGCCTTCTTAGAGTCGTTTCGATATATATAAAAATAAATTGAAGATTAAAAGTAAATAAAGTAGCTTACAAGTTTACCAAAGATTGAGTGTCCTACCCTTTTTATCTAGGTTTGTTTTAAAGGAATTCAAAACAACAGGATCGAGTTGAAAAAGACCTTTGCTTATGTTGAAGTTATTTGAAAGTTGAATAATGGCAGACTCAAGAATATTTCTATTGACAATATTGCTCGAATGAAATAAAACTGAAGCATTATTCCAATCAATACAGTGGGATAACTCTGACAAATGGACAAAAAGAGCACTGGACAACTGTCCTGTTCTGACGGAATATTGATGCTGTTTTATACGTGTGTGCAAATCCTTTCCCGTCTGACCTATGTAAAAGGAATCACATTGTTTACACCCAATTTTATAGATAATGCCTGAATTATTGGTAGGGCTATTTTTTACTATGATATTTTTCACAATATTGTTATATGAAAATACTACATTAATATCCAAAAGTTTAAGTACATTAGCAATGCCTAAAAAGCCCGGGAAAAATGGAAGTACTAAAATATTTTTTGACAAAGTACGAGTGTTATTATTGACACGATAGAAAGTTCGTTTTGCCTTGTTGAGACAAGATTCCATAAACGCAGATGGGTAACACAGATCACTTCCAATACCGTTGATTTTTTCCAATTCGGCATCGATGTATTCCGGACTGGCGATCCTAAGGGCGCGGAGAAACATTGATGAAAAGATGGCCTTCTTAGTGGGGGTGTCATGTCCCGAGTAAAAGTGTACGTAGGACAAGTTGTTTGTTGTTTTCCGATAGATACTAAACTTAAAACCTGGGCTTTCCCTATGTACACGCACATCCAAAAATGGGATTGACTTGTCTTGTTCCACTTCTAAAGTAAACTTAATGGAGGGGACTTGATCATTTAACTGAAGGAGGAAGTTATCCAGGTCACGATTCATGGGCCAGATACACAAAATATCAAAGGTCTTTTTCAACTCGATCCTGTTGTTTTGAATTCCTTTAAAACAAACCTAGATAAAAAGGGTAGGACACTCAATCTTTGGTAAACTTGTAAGCTACTTTATTTACTTTTAATCTTCAATTTATTTTTATATATATCGAAACTTGACTCTAAGAAGGCAAGTGTTAAACCCGGGCGTATCTCCAGTATAAATTTGTATTATTTTTATAACTCATTTGATCTTGTGCTAAAAATCGATTTGCCTCTTTGTTAATCCTCTAATCCTTAATTTTTAAGTTTTATTTTTACTTCTCCGTTTATCGCATATATATGTATATATATATGTGTATGTGTGTAGATATGTATGTATATATATATATATATGTATATGTGTTTGTGTGTATGTATGTTATTTATTTATATTTCTGTAACCTATATATAGGCCGGAACCTTTTATGTATTTCAGTGTTCCTGAGGATGTCATTAGACGAAAGCGCTTGAGCACCGTTTTGTGTTTCCTTTCCTTCGTGGTTTTATTCATCATAAATATTTTTCACGTGTTACTTTCGTGAAATAATTTTCATATATATATATATATATATATATGATGAATAAAACCACGAAGGAAAGGAAACACAAAATGGTGCTCAAGCGCTTTCGTCTAATGACATCCTCAGGAACACTGAAGTACATAAAAAGGGTTAAGCCTATATATAGGTTACAGAAAGAAAAAAAGAAAAAATAAATAACATACATACACACACACACACATATATATATATACATATACATACATATCTATATATACAAATACATACATACATACATACATACATATATATACAATAAACAGAGAAGTAAAAATAATAAAAAATTAAAAATTAAAACCTTAAAGGATTACCAGTGAGGCGTACAGATTTGTAAGGAAAAATATCGATTTTTAGCACAAGATCAAATGGATTATAAAAATACAAATTTATACTGGAACTCTGCCGGGTTTTAACACAATGCTGCCTATGGTCAGGTTTCGATATATATAAAAAAAAAAAAAAATGCAAATTAAAAGTTAATCGATTTTTAGCACAAGATCAAATGGATTATAAAAATACAAATTTATACTGGAACTCTGTCCGGGTTTTAACACACTGCTGCCTATGGTCAGGTTTCAATATACAGGGTGGGCGGAAAGTAGCTCCCTATTTTGGATTGGTAAAAAAATACGTATATTATCCATTTATTTCAGAACAAATAATATGAAAAGGTAGGCATACATGGTAGGTTTTCTTTAAAATTCAATGTGGGCTCCAACTCTTTCCACCAGCTTCTGGAGCCGCCCAGGAATGGCGTCCACTGACTTTAGCAGGAACTCCGGCGGGATGGAGGACATGACTTCCCGAATTCGGTCCTCCAGTTCTTCCAATGTCCTCGGTTTGGTGCGGTAGACTTCTTCCTTTACCCACCCCCAAAGAAAGAAGTCGCACGGTGTCAAGTCGGGGCTCCTGGCTGGCCATTGATGTGGACCACGACGACCCATCCAACGCCCAGGGAAGTGGGCATCCAGCCACTCACGGACAACAAGAGCGAATGGCCAGCCAGGAGCCCCGACTTGACACCGTGCGACTTCTTTCTTTGGGGGTGGGTAAAGGAAGAAGTCTACCGCACCAAACCGAGGACATTGGAAGAACTGGAGGACCGAATTCGGGAAGTCATGTCCTCCATCCCGCCGGAGTTCCTGCTAAAGTCAGTGGACGCCATTCCTGGGCGGCTCCAGAAGCTGGTGGAAAGAGTTGGAGCCCATATTGAATTTTAGAGAAAACCTACCATGTATGCCTACCTTTTCATATTATTTCTTCTGAAATAAATGGATAATATACGTATTTTTTTACCAATCCAAAATAGGGAGCTACTTTCCGCCCACCCTGTATATAAAAAAATAAAATGCAAATTAAAAGTTAATAAAGTAGAAGACAAGTTTACCAAAGATTTAATGTTTTACCCTTCTTATCTAAATCTTTTTTAAAGGAATTCAACATAAGATTTAGATAAGAAGGGTAAAACATTAAATCTTTGGTAAACTTGTCTTCTACTTTATTAACTTTTAATTTGCATTTTATTTTTTTATATATATTGAAACCTGACCATAGGCAGCAGTGTGTTAAAACCCGGACAGAGTTCCAGTATAAATTTGTATTTTTATAATCCATTTGATCTTGTGCTAAAAATCGATTAACTTTTAATTTGCATTTTTTTTTTTTTTTATATATCGAAACCTGACCATAGGCAGCATTGTGTTAAAACCCGGCAGAGATCCAGTATAAATTTGTATTTTTATAATCCATTTGATCTTGTGCTAAAAATCGATATTTTTCCTTACAAATCTGTACGCCTCACTGGTAATCCTTTAAGGTTTTAATTTTTAATTTTTTATTATTTTTACTTCTCTGTTTATTGTATATATATGTATGTATGTATGTATGTATTTGTATATATAGATATGTATGTATATTAGGGTGGTCCAAAATGTTAAAGCATCGACTAAGTTCTCTCCACAAGGTTGGTTTTATGCCTCTTGGTGTGGACAGTATTTGTGCAAAGTTTCACGTTATTCGGTTAATATTTAGGGGTCGCCCCACTTGCCCCCTTTTTGAAAATTTGGGAAAATATATAGACAACTGGATAACTAAATTTTTTTTTAGTTCTCAAAGAATATGAAAGAAAACAGTAAGACAATAGGACATGATAATGGGTGTATCTTCATTATTTCTTCTGCATCAGAGTCGCCTTGGATGGTATTGGTATCTGTTTTCGGTGGGCGGCTACGAGTTGTAGGAGGTACTGCTTCTGGTCCTCGTTTCGTGTCAAAGTGTCATTGTAGCGTTGTGCGAGAGCAATACCTCGCTCGGCAGCATCATTGACGACTTTCATCTTTAAGGCGCGATCTCTAAGTTCCCTGTAGTTCTTGTCATTTGGCCATTCCCGTGGATCTTTTTGAAGTAACTGGCGCGCTTCCTCCTTACCTCCAACTTTCAAGGCATCAAAGAGGGTCAATGTCCTTTTCGTGACGAAGGATGCCACATCATTTTTAACACCAGCTTCCGCCATGTCGATTCGTCGGGGGCAGCCATTCTTTTGGGGATGTTGGAGGTGTTGAACCATTCTCCTTTTGGTATCAGGATCGATCCTATTATCGAAGGCCAGTCCAATCAGATGCTCCGACAAGTACCACAGGTGGCGTCTTAGAGCTGTCTTCGCCACTTGTGCAGCTCCTCCGTGTGGATATTTTTCCAGAAGATGCAGCATTTTGAGATCATTGAGAGGAGCTTGTGTCCCCATTGGCGCTTCATGCCAGTACTTGACGTAAATCAGACTGACAAATAAAGCCAGCTGAGTCACGTTTCGTTCTTCGCGTGCTGTGAGCTTGAATTGATAGTGAAAGAGGTAGATTTTGAGCGCATAAATCGCCTTCGCCATCCATCTCGCGTGGTGCATGGGACCCGGAGCTCGGATAAAGAGTTGACCACCAGTCTTTCCCCCCAGGAAGAGCAAAGATAGTTCAAGGAACTCCTTGTAGTCGTCACGAGGTTGGCTTGCCTGAAGAGCGTTAGGTAAGTAAGTGAGCATCTCTTTTCTCATCTCTTGGAGTTGAGGGTTCTCGAACAAGCTGTCCGATGCTGAGACAAATGCTTCGTGGGAGAGAGATGGCCATTCCTTTTGAAATCGCTTAAAAAGGCCTGTTTCAGGACTTCCTGTTGAGCCAAATATTGAGGCAAAGACATCAGCAAGTACGACTTCAAGTATATGATGTCGACAACCGATCCAAACTAGCTCGTGACCCAATGCTTCTTCAATCCTGACACAGGCTCCGCGATGTAAACCCGTGTTTGACGCAGTGGTATCGAAGACGAGACGTCTCACATGCTGTTCCACGTTCCATAATTTCATAGTTTGAAGGCATGCCTGGGCCTGTGCTTCTCCAGTTCCTTGTTTCATCTTTGGGACACCAAGCAGCTTCTCCTGTTCATTGAATGTTATAAGGATTGCTATCCGATGCACATTCGTCTTCTTCCCTTCAATGCCGGGGAGAAGCTTTCCGTCCCAATGGAGAAGGACAGGGTCTTCTAGAGAGAATGATTCTAGGTCTTCTCGAGCTGCCTGTTCTCGCCCACTTTCTCTGTAGCGATGAATAGAGCTCCGAGAGCACGTCATCCCAGACAGATCATGCCCCGCGGCCTGTAATACAGCTCCAGTTACGAAAACAGCATTCCGGTCAGAAAGATTGGTGCGATCCATTGCTCCAATGACTTCTGGAGATTGGAAAATGTTCGTAACCTTGTTCTTGGGACGCTTTGGTGCCGGAGCTTCAGACGAAGAAGGAATCGGAACCGATGGTCTATAGTCGTCGTCGTCTTGCGAAAAAAGGGAAGAAGAAGAAGAGGAAAGATCAATTGATGACACTCCTGCTTCTTCCAAATCTTTCTGTGTTGCTTCATGCCTTGCCTTCCTCTTGGCTTCCTTCTCCATTCTGGATCGCTTTCTGTCCTCTTGTGTAGTCGTTTCCTTATCAATGCCAGCCATGCTGCAAGAATTGACGTCCTTGCGCTGCATGGACAGGAAATTTCGGTCCTCAACGTTGACGATTGTGCTCATGGCATCACTGGTTGCGATGTCAAACAGTTCCTGGATGTCCGCTTTGAAGATGTCTTCATTCATTCTATCGCTGGCACGTTGCCTGGTCGTGTGCTTCTTGAGTGTTTTGTAGCGGTCTAAAAGCTTTGAAAGCTTACGGACACAGGAGTCGATCCGTTGAGTTGGGATCCGCGCTCGGGTCCAGACTTCAATCACCCTCTGGCATGCCTGGTTCAGACTGTCGGAGGTGGTTTCCTTTTGATTGATGTGGTGGTATTGCCCCAAGAGGAGGGCGTCAAGGCATGTAGGGAGCCTTGACGTGGATAAAGTTCCAGTTGCCATCCCTAGAAGCCAAACTTTTGGAATTGATCGAGTTTGAGCCATCGGACCTACGGAAGAAAAAGTACATTATATAATATATATATTCAGAGTGGGGCGACCTCTAAATATTCACCAATCACGCTGCAATTTTGCAAAGACCATGTGGACACTAAATGGACAAAAACCACACTTGTGGAGACTATCTAAGACAATTTTGAAATTTCCCCCTATGGATTTGGACCACCCTAATGTATATGTATATATATATATGTGTGTGTGTGTGTATGTATGTTATTTATTTTTTCTTTTTTTCTTTCTGTAACCTATATATAGGCTTAACCCTTTTTATGTACTTCAGTGTTCCTGAGGATGTCATTAGACGAAAGCGCTTGAGCACCATTTTGTGTTTCCTTTCCTTCGTGGTTTTATTCATCATAAATATTTTTCACGTGTTACCTTCGTGAAATAATTTTCATATATATATATATATATATATATGGGAATGAACTCATTCCCATCTTGAAACGGACATGTTATGTGCCTTGAAAAGTGGACGCTCAATTCTGCCAGTTGAGGTTTAAGTTTTGTTTTTTGGCTAAAAATATAATAGTTACCCCTTTTTCTTTGATGTATTCAATCTGACGTGAAAGCAGCGAGTCTTTTGCTTATATTGAGGTTCTAAATGTAGCTGGGCTAGGCTGCTCTAAACCCTAGATCCTGTCCCAAAGCTGGATCCTATCTGCTTTGCAGATAGCTGGTGAAGGAAGCTATATTTTTGGGACCTCTTTGCGAGTGACCCGTTGCCCGCGTCGGGCTAGCATCATGAAAAAGAAAAACTATAGTATTTGTCATTTACCATTACTTATTCGGACTATAGTGGATTTAATTATCCTAGAAGAGTTCCTTGTTCCATGCACGGTTTGTGTGTATCATATATATATATATATATATATATATATATATATATATATATATATATATATATATATAATTTATATATATATATATATATATATATAATTTATATATATATATATATATATAATTTATATATATATATATATATAGAATTTATATATATATATATATATATATATATATATATATATATATATAGAGAAGAGAGAGAGAGAGAGAGAGAGAGAGAGAGAGAGAGAGAGAGAGAGAGAGAGAGAGAGAGAGAGAAACGAAGATAGTACGAGAGGAAACTGCGAAAAACGAACAGGAAAAGAAAACAGCAAAAGCAGAAATAATAGAAATAAAAGAAGCACCAACAGAGGAAACAGAGGCACAAAACCATATCCAAAGTTTTCAAACAAAGGGCATTAGCAGCAATAGGAAAAAACAAGTAGCCAATAAAGAAACCATACTGAAATCACCAAAAACAAAGGCCCCAAGTAAAAATGGGGAAGAAAATATATGTAAATACTAAATACTATGTGAAAGGAATATGCAGATATAAGGGAGGAAAATGTACTTACGAACACCCTCCTGTGTGCAACTACTGCTACAATAATGGTCACTGCAAATTTGGTGGAAATGCAAATTCTACCATCCGGACATCTGCAAGACCTACGCGACATATGGAACCTGCCAGTGCGGGAGAAAAGGCTACTACCATCATCTCCCGACAAGTTTAAAGGACAAGTCTCAAATGACAACAGAAAGAATGTGAGAAAAAAGAATATGTACCCAAATAGCAAACAAAACACACATAGCACACAAAATTTTTTCAACATCGCGGACACAATACGGCTGCTAAGTCTTATACAGCACATGCAGCTGTCACAGCTGGGAACCCTCGAGCCGGACCGCTACATGGCAAGAAGCTACCAGAACAGGTAGGAGGGAACGGATCCATCTCGGAGAACCACAAGGCTACAAAACACGCGATATCAAAGGACAACGAACTTAAAATGCACAAGGAGCAATGCAAAACAAAGAACATAAACATTGTCCTGGCAGATATTCAAGGAATAAAACCGAACCATTCACTGAACAAAGTTTCGTACCTGAAAGGTGCTATGGACAAAACATGGGCGGACATCGCATGCCTCACAAAAGACACCTTAAAGATTGCCAAGGAAACTGCGATAACTACGAACACTGTATCGATAAGAAAGAATTGCATATCGATGGTTTCAACTTACTAAGAGCGGATAGAACAGCGAGACGTAAAGGTGGTTGTGCTATTTATATATATGAAAGGCATATGAAAGAGACGGTAATAAGTAAATCCAACAGTTTCGTGGAAACCCTTGCAGTGAAAATAGAGAAACTAAACGTGGTACTGATAGTCATCTATAGACCTCCAAACTCTCCAAATGAAAAATTTTCGGATGCCATTGAAGATATCAGAATCCTAATAAAGTCCGTAAACTCTCCATCCCCTAATATAATACTCTGTGGCGATTTTAATTTCCCATTTATAAAATACAAAAAGGTGGGTAGAAATATATTTATACAGCAAGATAAGGGGAGGCACAAGAGAGGACCAGGAGCAAGCAAGAATGCTGATGGCTCTCACAAACGAGTTTATGCTGACACAGGAGATAACAGAAAATACCAGGAAAAATAACTGCCTAGATCTGGTATTCACAAATAACACGAACTTGATTGCGGATATAAAAATAACTCCAACTATTATCTCAGAGTTATCAACAAATATAACGATAATTTTAAAAGACAATACACATACGGAAGGAAGAAGCAAATATGGGGTTTTTAACTTAAACTCCAAGACCATAAATTGGGAAGAAATCAGATCACACATGGCCCAAATAGAGTGGAGAACAGTTTTCGAGAATAAAAGAACTGAGGAAATGCTAACAACCTTAGAAGAAAAGACGCTGAGAATTTTGGAAAAATATGCTCCGAAAGTACAGCCAAAAGGAAAGAGGAACTGGCTAGAGAAGCAAAAGAGAAGAATATTCCGCAAAAGAAAGAGAGTAGCGACGAAGTTAGCTAATTGCGAAGACAACAATGCCAGGAAAGAAATACAAGAAAAACTGGAGAGAATCGACTGGGAAATACAAACTCTGATAAAGGGCCATACAGAGAGGGAAGAGGAAAAGGCAGTAGAAGCAATAAAGGAAAATCCAAAATACTTCTATCATGCTAATAGACATAGACAGCGGAGTAAACAGCAACAGTAGAGTAACATCCTTTGAAGACGATACAAAGATTAGCAGAAAAATCAGCGATGTACGTGACGTGGAGGCCTTGGAGAGGGACACGAACAAAATATACAAATGGTCAGACGACAACAACATGTCATTTAACACCGAGAAATTTCGGCTCTTGAGATATGGTAGAAAAGAAGAACGTAAACAGACTGCATATTATGCTCCTGATAGACAGGAAATTCAGAGAAGCACGAAAGCGATCGATCTCGGGATAATAATGACAGATGATGCGAAATTCGAAACACAAAATCAGGTAGCGATAAATAAAGCAAAAAGAGTCGCCGGACAGGTACTAAGAACGTTCAAGAGAAGGGACAGGACAGTAATGATTCCCCTGCTAAAAACACTGATTATACCAAAACTTGAATACTGCTCAGTTTTTACGTCCCCATATAAAAATGAAGAAACTAATAAACTAGAAGAAACGCAAAGGCATTTCACAGCCGAGATTGATGGCTGCAAAGAACTCAACTACTGGGAAAGACTACGTAAACTAAATCTGTACTCCCTGGAAAGAAGAAGAGAGAGATACATCATAATCTACATATGGAAAATGATCAAAAAACTGGTACCAAACCTACAACTAAACCCAATTCCCATTCAAACAACACTGGAAAATAGGAAAGGCAGAATGTGTAGTGTTCCCAAATTAAAGGCCCGACAAGGGACCTCCTCAACTCTGAAGGAAAATAGCTTGGTTGTCAGGGGGCCAAGACTTTTCAACCAGCTTTCAAAGGACCTCAGAAACGTAACGGAGGTCAAAGTTAAAGTCTTCAAGAGAAGACTGGATGCCTGGCTCAGGACGGTACCAGATGAGTCGGGCGTGCCTGGCTATGTACGGTGGAGAGCGCAAGAAAGCAACTCGCTCCTCCACCAAGCCAGACCTAGAGGCGGGGCCACCAGCTTGACCTCCGTGTGAAGAGAGACCAACGCACGAAACAACATAAGGTTAAGGTAAGGTGTATATATATACACATATATATATATATATATATATATATATATATATATATATATATATATATATATTTTTTTTTTTCAAAGTATGACCGCTCATGGCCACCAAAAGAAAGGTGGATAGCAGAGCGAACACAGGACGGAGATTATGGAACAGCTAATGGAAATGAACAATAGACGGGGGAGGAGGAGGGGGGGGGGGAGCAGAAAGATCATAGCGGAGTCACAGCCGGTAAAGAAGTCGGGAGCGAAAGAGGAAGGAGAACAACCCGGTTATCGAAAAGTAGGGACCTTCAGATAGAATAGCGCCAAGCCTATCAGAAGGCCCGACGCTCTCTAAAAAGGGAAAAAACTCTGCGCACAGCGCAGAGTAAAGCGGACACTCCACCAGGAGGTGGGCAACTGTAAGGAAAACGTTACAATTGGGACATCGGGGCACTCGATCCTCAGCCATCAAATAGCCATGGGTCAGGTGGGTGTGGCCAATACGGAGGCGGGCCAGAGCCACCTCCTTATGGCGCGACCGATGGAAGGAAGAGGCCCAACATCCCAATTTGGGTTTAATCTTGCAAAGTTTGTTATCTGTAGCGCCATCCCAGCGACTCTGCCACCGGGAGCGCAAAAACCTACGGAAGCCAGGGATATAATCGGAAAAGGGGAGGGACACGGGAGAAACCTGTAGTCGGCACGCGGAACGGGCAGCTCGATCGGCAGCCTCATTACCAGCCACGTTAACATGTGCTGGGACCCAGCAAAATACCACCTCCTTGCCACCGAAAGCGACAAGGGTATGGCACAGTAGCTGGATTCGTCGGACCAGTGGGTGGACAGGGTCAAAACACTCCAGGCCATCCAGGGCACTGCGGGAATCCGAATAGATGACAAACGACCCATCCGGATGCTCCCGCACCACCTCCAGAGCGCTCAGAATGGCATAGAGCTCCGCCGTGAAAACGGAAGCCTCATCAGGGAGACGGGTACATCGGGGAGCAAGGGCAGACGACTGGGGAACAGCCGCGGCCCCAACGCCCCCCGACAACCTCGAGCCATCCGTGAAGACCGCAACACATGCAGAGTGACACGCCGCATGCTGAAGGAACAGAGACCGAAGCAAGGCAGAGTCAGAATCGGCCCTGCGAACGGGGCGCAACGCCCTACAGCACGCAACAGGGGTGCTCTCCCAAGGTGCAACACCCTTGAAAGATACCGGTATAACGGATGGAGGTCACCGTGTCGGTGAAATACCAACCCCCATCCCGGCAGAACGCCCTCTCCACCACCTGGAACAGAGGAGAGTTGGGAAGACGGAGGATCCGGAGATAGTGCTTAGCAATGAGGAACGACCTCCGATCCCCCAAGGGAGGGATGTCGCACTCAACCTGCAGACTATCAACCGGAGAGGAGCGGAAGGCGCCAGATGACATGCGCAGTCCTCTAGAGAGGACCGGATCCAGTATCCGAAGGGCCGTACGGGAGGCGGAGCCATACACCACACTCCCATAATCTACTTTTGACTGTACCAGGGACACGTACAAACGGAGGAGTGTTCGCCTATCCGCGCCCCATGTAGTATGCGACAGATGTCCCAGCAAATCCGGGGTACGTCTTGCAGACTCGCGCAGCCGGCGAAGGTGGGGAACCCAGCTCAAACGGCTGTCGAAAACCATACCCAGGAAACGCACTGACTGAACGAGGGCCAGAGGCTGACCCCCGAGTGTAAGATTAAAGGTCGGGACGGCGCCGGATCCCCGTCTCCTCGGCGGAACGGAAGGAAGGCCACACACGAAGTCTTCGGGGAAGACAGCGTAAGGCACACCGACGACGCCCAGCGTTCAACCCGAGTGACCGCGAGTTGGACTTGCCTCTCCACGAGGGGGGGACTCGTCCCTACGGCATAGACAGCCAGATCGTCGGGATAGATGGAACAGCGCACCGAGGGCGGAAGGGCTCCCGGTAGCGCAGACAAGACCAGATTGAAGCAGGAGACGCTCAAGACACACCCCTGGGGCACCCCTCCTCCTGAACATACAGGTCAGATAGGGCCGCCCCATTACGGACGCGGAAAGTGCGACGGCAGAGGAAGTTACGAAGAAATGTGGGCAAAAAGCCCACAAAACCAAGAGACTTCAAACGGTCCATGACAACTCCCCGACGGGTCGTGTCATAGACCTTTTGGATATCAAAAAAGACGGCCAGAACAAGATTCCGGCGGGAAAAGGCCTCCCGTACATCATGACCAAGGAGGAGAAGGGGGTCCAGAGTACCCCGAAATCGACGAAAGCCATACTGGGTCGGGGGGTATAACCCAAGCGACTCCAGTGTAAAGGAAAGTCGGACGGCCACCATCTTTTCAAGGAGCTTGCATAAGCAGCTCGTCAAGGCAATAGGCCGATAGCCCGCCACCTCCGCCGGATCCTTCCCCGGCTTAGGTATCGGGACCACAATCGCCTCCCTCCAACGGGAAGGGAACGACCCCTCAACCCACACCCGGTTGAAAAGATCCAGCAAGAAGTGTAGGGCCATCGGGTGCAGATTCCAAAGAAAGTCATACGGAATGTCATCAGGGCCAGGGGCGGAAGAACGACGGGTTGCCAAGGCAGCCCGAAGTTCCCGCATCGTAAAGAGATGGTTATAGGGCTCGTTCCCAGGCGGCGGGAACGTAACATCCGACAAAGGACGATCCGCAGCTGAAGGCGAACGGGAAACCGCAGCAAAAGCCCGCCAGCCGATCGGCCACAGCAGCAGGATCCGAAAGGAAGCCGTCCCCGTCCCGAAGGACAGGGCGACTAGCAGGGACCGGCTTCCCCTCGATACTACGTACCTTCCGCCACACAGCAGCAGAAGGGGTAGACGAGGAAATGCCGGACACAAAAGCACGCCAAGAGGCCCGACGGGCCAACTTGAGAGTCCGGCGGGCGAAAGCCTTCGCCCGCCGCATCTCAATCAAGTGGTCCGCGCGCCGGGTGCGGTGGAAGCGGCGCGTCGCCCTCTTCCTCTCGCACACCGCCCGGTGACATGCTGGAGTCCACCACGGGACGCTACGCGTCCGCGGGTTACCGGAAGATCGAGGAATACAGTCCTCCGCGACGCCCATCAAACCCGCTCGAAGAACTCCAAGCTCTCATCCACAGAGCCAAAGCTCAACACCGAACGGGCAATGACGGAACGAGCTCTGAAGGATGGCCAGTCAGCCCGCGCAAGGCACCACCTCGGTCGAGACGAGACACCCGGCTGCGGTCCGACCGGCTCAAGACAGACTGGGTAATGATCACTGCCATAAGAGTCCCCCAACACCTTCCACGAAAAATCGAGTAAGGCATCGAGGGACACCAAGGAGAGATCAATACAGGTAAATGAACCCGTGGGTTCGTGGAAGTAGTAGGTTCACCGGAATTGAGGCACGCAAAGGAAAGTTCCTCCATTAAGGAGAGCAACATACCAGCAACATTAGTCGACCGGACATCTCCCCAAGCCGGGTCGCGACTGTTAAAGTCCCCGAGGAGGAGAAACGGTCGAGGCAGTTGCAACACCAACTCGCGAACCGCGTCGCGAGAAGGAGGGTCATGAGGAGGAATATAATCGAGCAGGCAGTGTACTGGCGATCTAAAAAGCCGCACAGCCACAGCCTGCAAGGAAGTGCGAAGAGGCACACCTCGCGATGGTAACGAATGATGCACATAAATCGCCGCACCCCGCCGGCGTGTGTGCTCATCCGGGGTGCAAGGGAAACCAACATAGCCAGAGAGACGAGGGAGTCCCCGCGCAGCCAGGATAGTCTCCTGGAGACAAACACAGGAAGGCCGCTCGCTCTCAGCAGGGAGGCAAGGTTCTCCCAGTTAGCTAAAAGCCCCCTACAGTTCCAATGCAAAATGGAACTGTAAGGGGAAGTGGCATTATAAGAGGCAGAGAAAACAGAGAAATAGCCACGGACCAAGCTGAGCAGCAAACTCAACGGTCCGTAACCAGGGACGGAATCGGCTTCCCCGACTCACCCCGAACGGGGGGGTAGGGGCCACCGACCCCAGCTGCTTCACCCGTAGTAGAACGAGAGGTAGAGTGGAACAGGGAGTTCAGAGGGGGGCTCCCCTGGGGGGGGAGAGACGACGAGACGGGCCCAGCCGAAACCCCCGACTCCCCACCAGAGGGGGCTGGGGAGAACCAGATGTTCGAGGGCTCGTCAAACCAGACAAGCACTGACGGGGGGGAGGAAAGGTCCACCACAGGTGGGAGAGGTAGATCCAGGAGAGAGACCCGACCACTCTCAGCAGGAGCCGAAAGGAAAGAGACTCCATGAAGAAGAGCCAGGCTCCTCTCGACCGGGTCCACCATGGGAACAGAGTCAGTAATCGAGGGTGTCATGGGGCGGTGTACCTCAACCGACACCCGGACACTGGTCGGGGCACCTCGAGGTGACGCCTCACCAGCGGCGCGCCGCTTCCCCTCCGGTGAAGAAGGGGAAGCAGGGCGAGCAGCGGTCATGATCGGGTCTGGAGGACTCCGACTCCGACCACGGCGACGCTTCCTCCTCCCCTTCGGGTTATCACCTTCCACACCAGAGAGACGAGTAGGCAAGGATCCAGACCCCAAGGCCGGAGAGGGAGAAGGGGCACTTGTAGGCAGGGAATCAGATGGGATGTCTGAAAGTGAGGCAGAGGAACAAGAAGGGCCCGCGGCGCCAGGAGGACCACCAACCCCCGGAACTTCCAGGGGGGGGCACCACTCCGGTAGACGCTGGGGTAGCACGGGAGGGGCCCCGAGGACCCGCAGCATAGAACAACCCCCGCCGCGGCTCCTGGTCACGGACCCTATCGCGCGCCTCCCGCGCACTAAGGAATTCGGTAGTCCTTAAGGACCGCACCTCGAATTCAAATTTGAAAACGGGGCAGTCCCGAGAGGAGAAAGGGTGGGCCCCCGAGCAGTTCGAGCACCGCGGGGGCTTCGTGCACGGGGTCGCACCGAAAAACTCACACGACGGCGATCACCCACGCCCCAGAACACCTGGGCCGGAGGCACAAGGGAGTCAAAGGTCAGGAGCAGACGAGCGGACGGGGTAAGAGCACCATCCCGGCGCGACGAAAAGCGGAAGACCTTCGTTACCCCCTGGGGGGCAAGATCCTCCTGCAACTCGCCAACCGGGATTGACAGCAGACGGGAAGCGAAAATGGTGCCCTGACAGCTATTCAATTGCGGATGGGGAGTCACAGAAACTCTGCAACCCAAGACATCCTGCAACTGTAGAAGGGACTCAGTCACCCCCGAAGAACGGGACTTCAAAAAAAGAGACCCATCCTTCAGAGGGCGGATATCATAACGACAGGGAACCCCCACCGTCTTAAGGCGCTGAAACACCCGTTCCGAGTTGCCCGGAAGGGAGCCAGCGGAAGGGCGGAGAACAAGGAACCTGTCCACCGGACAGAAATTGACAGCCGGGACAGGTCCATGTGTAACGGTAACCGAGAGTGGGCGAGAGAACAAGGGCCGCGAAGACCCCGCCCTACGGCCACCACGAGTCCGGCCACGAGAGCCAGACGCCACAGAGGACGAGAGGGGGCCATACGGCTTGAAGGTCAATCCAGCGGAGGCAGAGGCCGCTGAACGACCAGAAGTAGTAGTCTTATCCAAATCCAAGGGCGGGCCAGAGTCGTCAACAGGAGGGGATTGAAGTTTTGAAATTGAACCCATAAACAATAGCTTTACAAAAAAGACAGCCTCGGACCCAAGGCAATGCACCATCCGCCGCTGCATCCTTCAAGGCGCAGGCCCAACGTCCCGGGTAGCCCGCCCCCCAACCTGACTGTCGTTTTAAAAACAGCAGATTGGCACTACGGAGATTTGTCCGTTAAGGGCCAAGCAAAGACCCAATCCAGACGCAGCAGCGGTCCGGGCGCCCGTACCGTCCCCAGAGCACGGCTCAGCCACGGAGCGATGCCCCCCGGCGGGTGCATCCGATGACCCCAAGACTGCAACATACAAACAGAGGGGGGGGGGGGATACTACAATTAACAGAGGCACAAGACCGAGTCAAGACAAAAGAAATTAAAAAAAAAAACGCAACTACGTAACTTTTCGCCCACACCCCGCGAGTTGAGGAAACCCCAACAACCCACGAGGTGTACGAGCCCCCTCGGCCCGGCAAGCCGGAGTACCTAATCGAGGGGGTATATATATATATATATATATACAGGGTGCGGCATAAGTCGGTTTACCGAGAATAATGAAATCATCTTGTGGATAGCTTTATCATTTACTACAGAAATTATTCAGTGTCGACACCTTGAATAATTTCGGTAGTAAATGATAAATATTATTCTTCACAAGGTGATTCCATTATTCTTGGTAAACCGACTTATGCCCGCACCCTGTATATATAAAATGAAATATGTGAGTTGGACATAAATTCATCATTTTCCATTTTCTCTGAATTTTTCTCATTTTCATTCACATCAGCTGTTTCACCCCTTCGATGAATTACATATTATGAATGGCTTTAACAGACGGGGTATAGGTTGATTTTGATTGTGTTCCGAAAATCGCCACTCAAACCATTTCCTCCTTTTACATCACACACTTACCTTTCAACATTCTTCTCTGCAAGGACTTTTAACCTCTCTACTACCAAGGTTTTTTGCATCTACCTATTACCAAGGGGGGTACTAAGTTACCTTATGGTTTTTGGTTAGAACTCTAATACCAAACGTGCAAAGTACTTTATCAGGCTTCTCCATAGTTTTTTGGATGAATAACTTTATTTCTTTTTGAGCGTTTGTACTGCAATCACTTAGGCTAAATTAGTATGTTTATTAACATAATGAAAAATCAGAATGCACCAAAATGAATGAAACTGTATTCGATGAACAGCCTCAATCTCACTTGGTATTTTTATATGGTATTAAATATTTCTTTCAGAAATTGGGAAAGAAAATTCATTTATCTGCCTGTGTCTTGGAAAGACTAAGTAACAAATACTGAAAGGAAAATTATATACACAAAAAATGGGCGTGGGGTAACTTCATTACCTTCGTCGGTAGTAGAAACGTTAATCAAACTTTCGTAGTCTCGTATGCTTATTTTTATATCAAGTACAGTTATGTGCATGTGTTTAGAGACACTCTTGTGGTTAAAGAATGCGTTACCCGAGGACAAACCATTGTTAGCAATTTGTTTTAACCTTTCTTATTTTAATTTTCACCTGTCACTCCACATGGTCCTAACGATTTTATTTTATTTTTATACTAAAATCTGTAAATCTTCAGAAAACTCTATACCTACCTTGTATTTCGTTACAAATTAAAAAGTACTATTCTGTCATTCTTCTCCACTATGTTCAAGTACGTTGATTATGATTAACTGATATGAATTCCACCCCGACCCCAATGAATATTTGGATAGCCCCAATTCAGGCGTTGCGAATACTAGTGACGAACTCGGCAAAACTATGTTTTAAGCAAATGAACTCTAAGGAAAGTTTTGTAAGTTAGAAATCATCATAAATTTACCAAAAATTAGTAGATTTTGATAGGGTTTGTATCATTTTGATCTGAAATGGGTGTACATTATTGAAATGATGATAATAACTAGAATGCACTCCACAAGAGATGCTGATGATGATTGGCTTAGCTGCACGCCGAGTTCGTCGCTAGTATTCACGGAATTCTCCCACAACCTGCCCTGAGCGCATGGTGTTTTCACCCTTTAAAAGAACTGAATTTTGCGAGGACTAGTGACGAACTTGCACCATGCGTCATTATCCATTTGAGAGAGTACATCCTGGAGAATATGACTGTATAGAAAACGGATTTTCGCAGCCATGTCGAGTTCGTCACTAGTATTCGCAACGTCTCAATTGCGAGAAACTAAATTATTATTATTATTAGGGGAATAAAGTCACAATAAGTAATGGATTTATGACAAGCACAAGCTTGATCATGAAATCGGCCACCTTACATAATAATTAAAAAAATTGTGCACTTCTTTTTGGTTCGTCAATTTCGATATACCCTTAAAACAAAAGTAGGGGGGTTTCACCTCCATCATCTTATTGGCAAAACTAATATTGATGTTCTTACGAATTAAGGGTTACACTAAAATTACTGGAGGGGTCTAACAACGCTGAAATTTGGATACGTTGCTTGTTGTGACGGCAAATTTGTGTGCCGAAATCTCTTACGAAAAGAGGAGCAGAAATTTTGGTTTTAAGATTTTGTTGTTTAAATCTCTAAAGCAAGGGAAGTAGGAACATTGCCAGCCGGAAAATTGCCAGTGGGGAAAATTGCCAGTGAGAATATTGCCAGCCGGAATATTGCCAGTGAGAAAAAAACTAAAATTCACAAAAAAGGATTTATTTATTAAAATATTATTATTTAAAATTTTAAAATGCTAAAACTTGTTAAGGAAAGGAAAGCCTCAAAAAGTATGAAGATTATAAGCAATAGATCGAAGAAATGTCAATTTATCTTCTTCATTATACTGACGGATGACTTTCTCCAATCTGTCATTGATATTTTTGTACTTTTTGGCAGTATGTCTCTCTTCCCTCTTTCGAAGTGCAATTTCTTGGTCTGAGCTAAAGCCTTTTCGTTAAAGCTAACGAAAATATCACGACTTAACCTAACCAATCGTCAAGGGCGTACAGAGGACCAAACCTGGCATTCAATGAACCTAACCGGGTATTCAATAATTTTACCATAGGTTTCGATATATATATATATATATATATATATATATATATATATGATACACACAGACCGTGCATGGAACAAGGAACTCTTCTGGGATAATTAAATCCACTATAGTCCGAATAAGTAATGGTAAATGACAAATACCATATATATATATATATATATATATATATATATATATATATATATATAATATATATTATATACGTCCTTTTTCTCAATTATTTTATTTCTTACTTTCTAAATTTTTACATATTTTTGTCACTGGCAATTTTCCGCCTGGCAATATTCCAGTGATGTAGTCGAGACTACCAAGTCCGAGACTGAGACCTGATCCTATGAGACCAAGATCGAGACCGAGATCAAAGGTTCGAGATCGAGATCTACCTTCCGAGATCGAGACCCTTAAAATTCGAGACCGAGATCGAGATCGAGACCAAGTTCATGCCCTTTCAATTTGTTTTACACTACTATGGAAATTAGACTATGTTAAGTATATTAATAAACTAATAACTACTTTCTCAGATGTAGTGTGTTGATTGCAAAAAGTGTAGCCTATAAATTAACAAATGAATATATATATATACACGTACTTTTTATTTATTTACTTCTTTTATATCTGTTACAGAAGGTTTAATGAACGTACCCACTACCCAGTTTGACTTGTGTATTTATTTAAAGCATGATAGGTGCTCATTACACTTAAGGAACATCAGCATGCTCAGAAGATCTGCTGAAGTTCGACTTCTGTGGGGCCTCATTATTATGCCTCCATGGCTAAATACACGCTCAATTGGAGCACTAGAGGCAGGCACTGTTAAAACAGTCATGGCAATATTGGCCAGTGATGGGAATTATCCCTTTTCTGGTGCCAAAACTTTATTGGAGAGCAATTGTCTAAAATATGAGATTCATCGATCTCTAAAAGGTACCGCCGCAACTGTTCCCTGTGGTTCAAAATCTTCCCAGTTTCAACGTTCTTCTGCTTGGACCGATAGCTTTGATATTTTGCCATTAGTCTCGGAACTTTGGTTTGACTCTTGAATTTATCGGTACTGTTTTCTTTATGCTGTATTTCTTGCATTATTTTTGTGAAGCATTTTATTTTTTCAAATACATATTGGATGGGAGGATAATCGTTTTTATCACGCCACAGAGGTTGACACGCCATTTGGCAACACTAAGTGGCCTTATAATATATACTTATATATATAATATATATAATTCTCTATTTAGTGTTTCCATTTTCAATAAAATTAATCTGACGAGGGGGGGGGGGTTTTTTTTTTTTTTTTTTTTTTGTAGCGCTAACCTAAAAAAATCCAGACCCACACTCTCCCGCAAGACAAACGTGGCAACTCAAAACAGGGTGACTGATTAGTGAATACCTAGAGTCCTTTACTTTTACAAACTTTCATAAGCATTCTGAATTGTGTCTGTTCAACCAAGCCACCATCATGAGTATGCCAATAACATGTATTTTTCATTACGGTCTCGAGAGGTCTCGAAAGGTCTCGGGGAGAAAAACCGAGACCGCGTCTGTCGAGACCGAGATCTAAATAGCGGAGACCGAGATCGAGATCGAGATCTGCAAACTGGGTCTCGAGATCGGTCTCGAGACCGAGACCGATCTCGAGACCTACATCACTGCAATATTCTCACTGGCAATTTTCCGCCTGGCAATATTCCGACTGGGAATTTTCCGTACACGAAAGCAAGGTAGTTTAGAGTATGGTTATTGAAGAATATCAATAGATTTCTTGTTACATGGTTAAAAATAAAAATGTTTCAGATTGTTTAACGTTCGTTCGATTTTTTATTTTTGTATTCTCACGGTAAGAATATAACCCAGGACAGCCTCGCGGTAAAGATTTATGGTAGGGTCGAGGAGCGGCCCGAGCTTCAAAGAGAGGGGAAAACAAGCTGGCCAGGTGCAGATGTAAAATGGCTTGTTTTCTCTTCGCTTCGTGGTTAAACTTTTGGAAAACAGACTTCGAATCCATTTGTTAAATTGGACCATGACGTTGGTCATAAATTTGAGAAACCAAGTGGCTTCGAAGAAAGAACTTTATTTTAGTTGATTTTAAGGAAAAGGAGGAGCTTTGTTTTTGGAAGGGAATGTCACTGTCCAATCAAAGGACAATGATTCTTGTAACACCTAGTGAGGGAAAAGAAAAGCTCCTACTTTCCTTATGTATGGATCAGTGGCGGAGCAAGAGTGTCACTGGCCCCGGGGCAAAACTTATTTACGGGCCCCTAAAGCCACTTTTATGTTTGTACTCTGAAATGCCTCGAGGGTTGAAAACTTTATTAATTTTAACAATAACTGAGTAACAATAAAGTTTAGTGCAAAAGTGGCATACTCATGCATATATACAGATTCACTATAGTCACTTTACACACTACGGAACTGGGTCTGAAGTTCTGAATGCTAAATTAAGTCACTCAATTGAGCCTAAATTTCTTACGCACGGACTAACACAAGGCTTTGAAACTGCTTTAGCCTTATAATAACATACTTACTAACACACAAGCAAAGATTGAAACTGGATCACAATATGATATATTTCATATGACGTCATAACAAAGTACAGATTTCAAATTATGCCAAAAACAACGACACATTTTTACGTTTTGAAGCCGTTTTTTTGCAAATTTTTTTTAAATAATTGCTTTTTTCTTATAGATATAGTTAATATATAGACAAATAGACGTTATTTTTTTTTTTTTTTACTATTTTTAAATAAGAAATGACATAATTTTAAGTTTTAACTTTTACCGAGACTAAAAGCGCATTATTAATTTTCCTTGCAAAGGTGTTATCAACGACCCGGGCCCTCCAAAGGCCCTGGCCCCTGGGCACTGCCCCGCCCCTGGTATGGATGAAAGCTTTCGTAAGGGTGACCTTATGTAATGAAAATGGTTTTGATAGGTCATTCAGAATATTGTAAGGCGGAGTCCTTGAAATTTTAAGGTGTAACTTAGATTTCATTTCGAAGTTAGTTGTAGCTCCGTCCCCGAAAGTTAAAAGTGGCTTGTAAGAATAACTCCTTAAAATCTTTGACATGTTTGAAAATTTCTAAGTTGATTTGAAATTGTCTCAAGTTGCTCTAAAATCTGAATTTCCTTTGTTTACGCGAACTTGTGTGTAAGAGATGCAAAAAACCACTTTTTTCTACGTGAAGGTCAAAATATGATAATAAAACCCACTCTAATAGAGAGAGTTTATTTCCACAACAGTTTCGATGCCCACTGGCATCCTCTTCGGGTAGATACAGAAAAACCCGAAGAGGATGCCAGTGGGCATCGAAACTGTTGTGGAAATAAACTCTGTCTATTAGAGTGGGTTTTAATTATCATATTGTGGGTAAGAGCTTTATTGTTAGCGACCGGGAAAAAAGAACTTTGTGGAATTTCTTTAATTTAATTTTGTTCAAATTAAATGTTAAACTAAGTTTGCGACATATTAGGTTTCCTTAGGGAAGAGTCAATATCTTGTGCTGAAGAAACCCGGGAAGTTAGTGCATGACCATTCAGTTATTGTGAGAAGAAATCTAATTTATTTGACGGACCTTTTTCCTGGAAAAATCTGCGGAACTCGCGCAGAACTGTTGAACGTAAATTTCCCAAATTTGTGTAAGTAAACCAATTTTTAAACTCCTCCTTACATTACGAAATTTGAATTTAGTGTTGTTTTTAAAGTTACACGCAAATAAAAAACCCCTCTGTATAAATGTTTTTTTTTTAGACTTGAATGCTTGCAAACATTTTCTTTAAATTAAGAATTTGATTTTTTAAACAAAATTTGTAATCGCACATCCGTCTATTTCTTTCAATTTATGTCTTAATTGGAGTGAAATTAAATAAACTTTATAAGAGGGAGTGTGTCGTTTTCATACTACCTTGCAATAGGCCTCTCTTGTAAGCTGAGGGTAAATTAACATTGAAAGTTTGAAATTCAAAGTGGGTTTCAAGTAAGCCGAGGGAAACTACGCGTATAAAATTGAAAGGCCATCCGCGTGGATAGGCAGTCATCCTGAAATAAACGAACCACGCGCGTACGAAATAAGTGCAATCGGGAAAAGGGTGCGCACCACATAAATGAAGCGGGTGCGCACGACATGCTTATTACTACTAAATGGTAAACTCAAATTACTGCGAGTACTCATCTTATCCAACCTCAGTGACGAGTCACCTTATTCCACGAAAATATTTCATTGCTTGCCATTACATTATGTCTATCGTAATTAGACTTTCTGTACTTACTTTTTGTTTACTGTTTCATTTCAGCAATTATTATTACAGATATAGCAGTAACGATTATTGTAATGTTAATGGTGGTAATTACCATCATCAGTAGTTCTGCCGTTATTTAGTTTTAATTTCATTCACTACATTTTTCAAACAGAATGTACAGTTGCCCACATATGTCATGTTCCTCGCCTCATAGACGACTCCGTACATGTGGCAACGCCGCAGTGATAGTCAAGGTACCCCAACTGGGGGAAGGTGAGGTGTAGGGGGGACAACAGAGTCCGACAACATATAACACAGACATAAAGGACAATTGAATGTGCATTCATTGACATACAGGTAATATTGTAATGTCTGTGTTCATAAAGATAAACAATTAATCTGGCGTTGTCCTGGTGGAAGTTGAACGCTATATATATACAGGGTGTCCCATAAGTCCGGCATCATAGGAAAAATAATAAAAAAAGGCAAAACAAAAGCTTTTATTTACAGAACGTGCTCAATATGTCCACCATTGTTTTCAATACACAAATTCAGACGTGATACCCAGTCAGCAAGCACACGGTGAATGATGTCAGGAGTAATGGTGTTACATGCCCCAATAATGCGCTGCCGCAAATGTTCAACACTCCTAATTTTCTCTGCGTATACCAGCGCTTTCAAGTGGCCCCAGAGATAAAAATCTAGTGGCGTAAGATCCGGGCTTCTAGCTGGCCATTCCACAGGCCCTCGACGTCCTATCCAATGGTACAGGTATTCCCTTACTTGGGTGCTGTAATGTGCAGGAGCGCCGTCTTGCTGGAACCATGTTGGGAAATTTCCTTCTTCGTTCAAGACACTGGGAAATGCTTCTTCCTTGAGCATACGTAGGTAGGTGCCTCCAGTGACATGTTCATCGAAAAAGAGGGGGGCCTATGATGCGATCCTTCCAAATGCCACACCATACCATCACCCGAGATGCACCTTGTTCCTTTGAAGAGGTATACCAGTGAAGGTTGTTTTGAGACCAGTAGCGGGTGTTCTGTCGATTTAGCTCACCATTTCCATAAAAAACAGCCTCGTCACTGAACAGAATGGTGGACGGGAAATTGGCGTCCCGAGCATATGAATTATGGTTTGTAGAAATAGAAAAATATGAATTTCTCCTATGATGCCGGACTTATGGGACACCCTGTATATATATATATATACAGGGTCCGCAAAAAAAAAAGGAGCATGACGAAAATTGCTCTCACGCCCGCATTTTTTGCCGGACCCTTAAATGTTATATATCTAGCTAAAGATAAAAGAGCCCAGAGTTGTATAAAACAAATTTCATCAAAATCGGTCATAAAATAAAGATTTTATGGCCACAAACGTGCAATGACTAAAAAAATGAATTTCCGCGTAAAAATTTAATGTTTTTCTCATTTTAAATTATTTTTTTCAGATGCCTAAATAATTTTAATCAATAAAAATGATAATATGCCCTTTTCTAAAGAAGATAAAATATTAATAAAACATTATAGACTTGATAAAAATTATGGCGCAATAAAATTACAAGAGTTTCCGAATAAACCATGGTCGAAAGGAGGTTTGGACAAGCTGTTAAGAAAAATCGACGAAACTGAAAGTACTGAAAGGAAACAAGGAAGCGGGAGGCCAAGATCAGTTTGAACCGAAGAAAACATCAGAGATGTGGAACTAAGAATTTGTAGTCAAGAAGGCAGACCAGGGACTCACGTGACACCGTCAAGAATTGCTAAGGAGTTGAGCATATCCGAAAGTAGCGTCAGAAACATTATTAAAAACGACCTTGAACTAAAACCTTATAAACGGATACACGGGCAGAAATTAACTGAAATTAACGAACAGAAAAGAGTTGTTTGTTCTGAACGCATGTTAAGAAATATCACTCCCGAAAAAGTAGACCTCGGCTTTTTTACTGACGAAAAGAAGTTTACGGTAGAACCACCGCGAAATTCCCAAAATGACAGTGTATTCAAGAGTTAATCGTAAAAATGAAATACCAGATGATAGACTTTATGCTACCCGTAACCATTTTTCTGCCAGCGTAATGGTATGGGTCGGTGTGTCTAAACTAGGCAAGACATCTGTTTTTTTCGTAGAGCCAAACATCAAAGTAGACGCCCGCTATTACACTGAAACTTTGTTGGAACAAATGCTGCCCGAAATGAGACGATTGGCGAATAATGGTTACTTCTTATTCCAACAGGATGGCGCTCGGGCGCATACCGCTAAGTCAACTATTGAATTTTTAGAAAATAATGTTCCTGAATTGCTTTACCCAAAAGATTGGCCCCCTAATAGTCCAGATTTGAATCCCGTAGACTACGGAATATGGGAAATGTTGGCTGAGAAAGTGTACAAGTATAAGATCGGAAATGTCGAACATTTGAAAGAAGTTATCGTACAAAAATGGGAAGAAATTACCCAAGATCAAGTAGATAAAGCTATAGATCAATTTAGGCCCCGATTACGAAGGGTTGTAGAGGTTTCTGGCAAATATATCGAACAATTTTTTTAGTCTTATAATTTCGTTTTCTTTGGAAATTGTAAAATTATAGGACATGTAGTAAAACTTTTATATTTTTTTTAATTTTTGACGTATTGACATGAAATTTGGTACTAACTTAGTTTATTTGTTGCTTATTTGCCTAAAATAAATTATTTGTCATTATGTGTAAAAATAAATGTACAGTAAACATTTCTGGCAAACATATCGAACAATTTTTTTAGTCTTATAATTTCGTTTTCTTTGGAAATTGTAAAATTATATAACATGTTGTAGTAAAACTTTTATATTTTCTTTAATTTTTGACGTATTGACATGAAATTTGGTACTAACTTAGTTTATTTGTTGCTTATTTGCCTAAAATAAGTTATTTGTCATTATGTGTAAAAATAAATGTACAGTAAACATTTTCGTCATGCTCCTTTTTTTTTGCGGACCCTGTACGTATATACAGAGTGGGTAAAAAAGTGACCCCTTAGAGGTAAACTGTCATATTAAAAAAAGTAAGGGGACTAGAGCTCCCAAACTTCAGAGATGCTTACCTTAGCATGTTGTTCATCTTAATTAAGAAGTTGCTCGATGTGTCCCCCTTCCTGCTCAACGCAGGCCTCCAAACGTGGACGCCACGGATCAATACACCTGTTTACATATCGTTGAGACACCTTCTTCCAGCCGAGCAGAATTCTTTCGCGTAGTTCATCTATGTCTCTTATATTGGTACCAAGGATGTAAACTTTGGACTTCAGGGCTTCCCAAACAAACACCATAATCTAGTGGTGAAAGATCGGGATTACTAGCCAGCCACATATTGGGTTCGAGAAAATCCGGTGTTTCGTTCTCAAGGAATGTGACAGTTTGGCGTGCTCTGTGAGCAGGGGCTCCATCTTGTTGGAAAGTATATCTTTCACTCTATCTAAGTGATATTCGTCACAATTATTAGTATAGATAAGGTTCCATTTTGATTACTGCGTCTATATGAACAGCTACCACAATACAACTTTTTATATACTTGTGAATTTGAACCATATATAGACATTACACAACCAACCTTCACACTCCCTCACTCCCCTTCCCCACCCACCAGTCTTTTTTCTATTAAGCTTGCTCATCATCATCCTTTTTAGAGGTTTTTCGCTCCCATCCTCAACCTGTTTTGTTCTTCACATCCCCAGTTTGTGAGTGGTGAGAAAGTGTTTTGGAAACAGTAGACAATGATATTTCAGCTTTAGCAGCTATTTGTCTTGGAGTATTGCCTTCTTTATGGCGAACAATAATTTTCAACCTATTCTTGTATGAAATTTCTTTATTTGGAGCCATTATAAGGGTGTCAGGAAATGATTGCCCCCCCCCCCCCCCCCCCCCGTACAGAAGAAACTGAAAGGAATAGAAAAAAACAGACAAAACCACGCGAAAGAGCGTTTAATTTTGAATAAAAAACACTTGTTTTAATATCGGGTGTTGCCCCCATTTGCAGCTCTGACGGCCATTAATCGACGGGGGTATGATCCCAGAAGTGTCTCAAAGAGATCGGTATCATGATTCATTTCTTCAAGGACTTCGTTGATCTTTGCAGTCATAATTTCTGTTGAATACCGATTCTGAATGGGTTGTTCCAGCATTAAGGACTCCACCCGATCCTTCATGATGGATCCGACATATTCACAGACATTAAGATCGGGAGAATTGCCAGGCCATTCATTATTTCCGAAAAAATCAATGTTATTGTCCTTAAGCAGTTGTTGAGTCGCAAGTGCTTTCATACAGGGGGCTTTGTCGTGAAGAAAGGTTGCCTGTTCAACATCCAAAACACACTCGGGGTCTTTCAAAAACGGAATTACATGTTGGGCTAAAATTACATTTCGAAAATAAGGCCCAGATGAGCTTCCGAATAGAGAACATAATGAAAACACCCACACATGTTGGATTTTTTACTATTTCTCAATACTTCTACTTCTGGTCGTCTGGGACTTCATCAGGAGTTGTTGCCCAAACCCGATCATTCTGAAAATTTGGTTTTCTGGAGACATAAACGAAGAATTCATCGCTGACAACCAAGGTGAAGGAAATCGTCTTCCGTCCATTCCTCAAGATAATCACAAAACCATAGCCGATCTTCAATATTAAGATCACTCTTCCGTGGCTTAGCTATTTCATGCCAAGCACTCAAGCCTTGGCGAACTCGAAATTGATGCACAAGTTGCCGATTGACTATCTTACCACGACGGATAAGTATCTCTTTCGCTACCTCAGAGCAGCTCTTCTTTCGGCGCCGTGATGCAGCAAGCACAATGCCTTTCGATTCTTGAGATAATTTCTCCGGTCTTCCCTCGAAATTCTGTTTCACAATCTTCAGGATTCTTATTCCAATTCCGTTTGACAAAGTCTTCTGATCTTTTTAATCTCTCAGCCACCCAGTGTCGAGTTATGAAAGTTGCACCAGCTTCCTTTGCTTCACGAAATGTGACAGCTCGAATGCGGTCAAGAACTCGCTTTTTCTCTGAATCGTTCAAAATAGATGATGCCATGGTTTCTGTGGGGGAAAAAATGGTAAGAATTAAAATCACAGGAATAGAATATAATGGTTTTTATTCAGATTTTAACGCTCTTTCAAGTGGTCTCGCCGGTTTTTATCTATCTCTTCTAGTTTTTGCTCTACAGGGGGGGGGGCAATCATTTCCTGACACCCCGTACTAGCTTATCTGTAAAAAAAATTAGAAGATGAGACATTTTTTGTAATAAGGTTTAACAAATAAGATATTTTTAAAGAAACTTGCGATTACATATGGGTATAAACAACATGTGTGAGTCATTAAATCTATAAAACATATTATTACATCAAACTGAATAGTATATTTATTTACCAGTAAAGAACCTGGCCCTCAAAACTAGCAAAATCAATAAAAACTAGTGGTGCACTGATTCATCGGCATTGGCAGAATCGACCATTTTGGGGGCATTAGCATCGGCCAAATTTAGCCGATTCTCTTACTGATTATTTGAAATTTTAAAATTTTCATTACAAAACAAAATCTATATTTACAGAAAATTGAACACCAAAAAACACTACGATAATAATTTATACTAATTCAATGTGTAATTATATAAAAACCTTTTACATTCACAAAAATGGCAAAGTATAAGTTAAGTTGTCCATAAATTTACATTTTCTCAACTAGCTAATCTCTAAATATTATAAACTATTGTAATGTAATTGGTTGTGTAATATCTATTTTTTGGTTCAAATTCACTAGTATATAAAAAGTTGTATTGTGGTAGCTGTTCATATAGACTTGCAGTAATCATAATGGAACCTTATTACTGTATAAGACTAGTAAACTACATGGAGTTCAACGATGTATACGACAGACATGGGGCTGAGGCCTGGCCTCGGACCTCAAAAGTGGCCTTGGCCTCGAGGCCACCTGAAAAGTGGAAAGGCCTCAGGGAATCCTGATTTGTTTTGTTCTGTAATTTTCAACACCCGGTAGCGTTGGGGTGGAGATTCTTCAGGTGGGCGCGCTTGGGGTGGACATTCTTCAGACAGGTGACTAGTCAGGCGGCAGTCTTCGATAAATACTATTCAGTTAGGTAACCAACGGATTAGTGATAGGTCACTGTGACGTTAGGTACATAAATATTATTCAGTCAGTCAGCAGTAGACCAATTGACTTTATGTAGCAAAACTAGTGTGGGAAAGCAATCTATCAGTTGAACTGAGCTCATAAAATGTGTTTGTGTTATTTATGTGTATAAAGTATTGTACTGTATCTATTTCTATAACAAAAAAAAAAAGTCAAACTAGAGAAGAATACCACTTCGTATACTAGTAACTAGCTACTAGCGTCGATAATTTTGTTTTTCGCCCGTCGTAAATTGTAACATATAAACTTCTAAATAATATGATTTCAAATAAATATGTAATATCGGGAAATATCGCTTATTAATCATATAACAAAACTTTACGAAAGAATAATAGAAAAAAGAGCAAGGCAAATAATTGAAGCAAGGTTAGGAGAGGAACAGCATGGTTATCGAAAAGATAGAAGTACGATAGATCTTATTTTTGGCCTCAGTTCTGTTCTAGAAAAGGCATGGGAATTTAATACTAACATCTATGTAATATTCATAGATCTTAAAAAAGCATTCGATACGGTGCCCAGAGGAAGAATGTGGAGATGTTTGGAGGAGATTTATGTGGTAAGGGGTACACTTCTTAGGACTGAAAAGTTTGTATCAAGTTAGCTAATGCAAAGTAAGGACTGGACACAAAAATGACGAGTGGTTTGAAGTTAGAACAGGGGTGAAGCAGGGCAGTGTTATATCACCACTCCTGTTTATAGCCTACATGGACACAGTCATTGCAAGTTTCAAGCAACGTCATGAAATTAATAATAATAATGGAATATGCGGATGACATAGCATTCTGGACGAGAGAGAGAAGATATAGAACAAGCTTTAATTGATTGGAATGAATGTTTGAAGGAGGCGGGTATGGAAATGAATGTAGAAAAGACAGAAATATTAAGTGTACGTCGAAGAGGAGGAGGAGAATTTGGAGTTCAAATAGGAGATAAGGAAATAAGAAATGTTGAAAAATTTAAATATTTAGGGAGTATGTTTACTAAAGAGTGGTAATATGCAAGAAATAACTGAAAGAATTGCAAAGTTTAGTAAAAATGTCGGAATGTTATACTCGCTACTGAGAGATGAGCATATTCCCCTTAGGACTAAGAAAATAATCTTCGAAACAGTTTTAACACCAATACTGATTTATGGGTCGGAACACTGGAAAATGCGCATGGCAGATCGAAGTACAATTCAGGCGGCAGAAATGAGACCGCTGAGGACTATTCTGAGAAAGACGCGAAGAGATAGGATAAGAAATGAAGAAATAAGAGCCAATGTGGGAGTAACGCCGATTTTGAGAAAAATCGACGCTGCCAAATTGAGATGGTTGGGCCACTTGAAGAGAATAGAGGGGAGAACTGCGAGGAGGTGCTGGGAGTGGAGACCAGGAAATGGCAGAAGACCGCGGGGGAGACCGAGGAGGAGATGGAGGGACGAAGTGGAGGAGAGCTTGCGAAGATACGACTTGCCCAGCATGCAAGAGCTCGGGGAAACGGGTGTGCTGTTGGACAGGGCGGAGTGGCAAAGGAGGCTGGCTCCACTGACATGCTAACTAGCCTACCTGGGAGCTGAAGTACAGTGCGTTCAAAAAGTCTCTCCGCAGTGCTATGTTAAAAGCATAGGAAATTGAAAAACTACAATGTTTTCATTCAACCATGATTTAGTGATTTTATCACATAACCTTTTGATTTTACAGGATGTGTTGAAAGTGTTTTCCACCATTTTGCAGGCACAGAGCAACTCGTCTACACTTGTTGTCAAACACTTTTTCTAGTGTTGGTTGACTGCAGAGAGACTTTTCGAACGCACTGTATAAGAAGTATAAAATATCCGATGCAAACAATAATTTTGCTAATATCGGCATTATAACTGAGATGTAAATTGTTATAGTGTTTGCAAATAATTTTTTCGGTCTTTTTCATTTACTTTAATAATATACAGGGATCACCTATAGATCTTCTCCCCCAGAGTGTCCACCTGAAGATACTCCACCCTAGTCCGCTCCACCTGGAGATATTCCCCCCCCCCCCCAGTTTTGACATTAAACTAACGAAAATATCACGACTTAACCTAACCAATCATCAAGGGCGTACAGATGACCTAACTGGTCAAAAATGGATCCAAAATGGATCACCTGAAGATCTTCCCCACCCAGCTCTACCCTATGGGGGAAGATCTCCAGGTGATCCATATAAAGTATTAGACATATAACAAAAAATGTCTGATAATGGATAATATCAGGTGCAAATATACTCATGAATCAAATTACATATGTAACATGTTGAAATATCAGGTGCAAATATATTCTTAATAAGCACACCGGACAAAAAATTAGTCACCCCTAATAGCACCGATAGTAGGAAGTTCAAGGTCACACAGAGGGCGCTGATGTAGCATTGGTAAGTGACAAGTAGCGGTGACGTAGCACACAGGATCAGATCTGTTTCGTGAGGTGGTGAAGAACAAAGTGTGTTGGATATAGTCTGCAAAATGGGTCGTGAGGCAGACGTTACTCAGTGGCAAAAAGGAGCCATCGTGTTTGGCAGAGCCCACGGACACACAATGTCTGAAGTAGCCCAATTTGTTGGTGTGTCAACGCGTACTGTCCAGCGAGTTTACAGAAGTGGTGTAGTTCGCAATCAACTGACAATCGACGGCGTAACTGTGGCCGGAAAACAATTCTCGACAATAGGGGCCGCCGCCATGTTTCTCGTCTAGTAACTGCAAATCGTTTTCAAACCAGAGAACAATTGCTCCAAGAAACCAATGAAGTTCTCCAGCGACCAATTTCCGAACGGACATTGCGACGAGAACTGCATGCGATGGACATCTGGAGCAGGGTACCACGGAAGAGGCCGCTGTTAACAGCAAGTCACAAATTGGCACGTTATAAATGGGCTCAGAGGCACAAAAACTGGACTGCGGCAGATTGGAAACGTGTAATTTGGTCCGATGAGTCCCGTTTTTGTTTGTTCTCCAATGATGGGAGGCGACGAGTACATCGCAGGTCCAATGAAGCCTTTAATCCTGAATGCGTCGAAGGTGTTGTTCAGGCTGGAAACAGAAAGTGAAGCGCAGGACTCTGGCGGAACTTCGGGACCGGCTGATGAATGAGTGGCAGCAAATCGATGTTCAGTACATGCACAACCTCATAGAGTCTCTGCCTCGCCGGACTCGTGCGGTTATCAAGGCCAGAGGCGCCGTCACACGTTATTAGGTACATTCTGAGAGGGGTGACTAATTTTTTGTCCGGTGTGCTTATTATCGTGTATATATAACTATATAGTAATTGCATGGTATAAACTTCATACCTATGGGCCTACTGTACATCAGAAACATCTTTCACATACAGTACAAGCTACAATTACATTAATGATCTTTGGTAGACTTTAAGACCACAATTTCTTATTGTCAAAATACATAAAAATGCAAAACTTAAAAAAAATAAGGCATCTCCAAATGTAGCTCTGTTTGCAATACTCGCTAGAGTCGATAATAAATTATAATTGTCGCCATTCAGAAATTATACGATCAGCACACAGTGAGTTAGTACAATCTTGAAATATTTTGCCAGATCATCTTCACTTCATAACTTTCTATATTATCACAAACACTTGAAATATTGCGAGTATATTAAAATGAGAAATAAAAAGTTATTGGGCTAATGTATGGTGCCCAAAAAATCTTGTTCTGGAAACTGTCTGACTGGGTGACCCGGCAAGTGTAAAAACACAGCGTGTCGGTGTTGTGGTGTGGCCGCGTGTGATAGATGAACGTACTTTATGCTTGAGTAATTCCCTTTTATTAGGTAAGTGAAGTGAGCAATGTCTTTGTTTATTAATTTTGAGTAGAATCTTGCTTTTCCTTATGGATTTCAAAAAAAGAAGAGATACAGGCTAGTGTGAGGCTACGATAGGTTACGTTTGGAAGCGCGTTAGGCGAAGGCTTGGCTAGATTGTTGAGCCTTCCCAAAGCATGGAGGAGCTTATTTATAAAAGATTTCGAAGGGAGTATCTGCACTCAGAGATGCAAATACCGCATTCGTTATTTGCATCCGAATATCACACCTCTGGGTGCAAATACCTTCAGCCTAACACTCTTCAGGCCTCGAAGCCTCTGAAAAATGTATGTCCTCGGCCTCGTCCCCATGCCTGGTATACGATCATATTAATTGTTTATCTTTATGAACACAGCCATTACAATATAATTACCCGTATGTCAATGAATGTACATTCAATTGTCCTTTAGATATACACTACTGTTACGCGTTATTGGACTAGGTTGTCCTCCCTCCACCCGACCCTCCCCCAGTTGGGGCACCTTGACTATCATTGCGGCGTTGCCACACGTACGGAGTCGCCCGTGAGGCGAGGAACATAACATATGCAGGCAAATGTACCTCCTATTTTATTTTGAATCTCCGGTGCTTCTTAAATCATTTTCTCACCCTTTTCCTATTGTTTCCCCTTCCTCACTTACGATCCCTCATGCGTTAAAAATTTAATCTCATCTCTCTCTTCATTCGCACCTGAAGACCTTGGAATCTGCCGAAACCTAGAGCTTTAATAAATCCAACTTTTGTTCTAGTTTTATTTCCCACTTATAGCTTCTTATTGCGAATTTTTTTTTTTTTTTTTTAAGAAAACCTGGTTGGAAAGAACGGGAAACCAACATCAATCGTAGTGTAAACAGATTTCCTAGGCAGCGTTTCCAAAACTTTATGAAGCGCCCCCTTCAGAGTGAACTAAGTCCTTCACGCCACTCTTATTTCAACTACAAATAGCATTCACAGGGCGTAATTTATTGGTACCATAATTAGTGTAAAGCGGCATTAAAAATTAATGTACAGTTACTGATGGTATCTCGATTTCTACTTTATTTTCCTTTCTCGACCTTATCGCTCCCCCGAGTTTGGGAAACGCTACTATATGATTTGTTGCGGGTGTAACCGAGGAAACGCGAGCTTTTGAATGCGGTTCAAGTCTCTACGACGTGCATCGTCTGAAGTGAACGAGAAATAATCTTCACTGCGTGACAGTTCATCAAATCGAAAGGTTATAGAGTCAAGCTTTGGGACTAGTAGGTCGCGGCGCAAAATCGTATGAACGCAGTAGTTGAGCATTTCATACTAATGAAACATATTCAGAAACATCGCCGACCGATGGGATCAGTGCCGAGGTGTGCGGGTAAACACGAAGTGAACTACTGATACCACTTAAGAAACAATAACCATTTGTAATATAACTTTTGGAAAATAGACTCGTGTTGTGAATCCCTTATTTTCCAAAGCTACAGAAGAAAAATAGAGGAATAATTGCACACCTTTCGTAATGTTATATTTCTTCTTTCTGAATCCATTATGAAATTTTAAAACAACAGCGGACAATTTTAAACAAGAAAAAATCAGTCAAAATCAATTTTGTAAAGTAGGTACATACCAATTTATTTTAAGAACCTTTTTAGGAATACACAAGTTGTGGAAACAAAATAAATGCAAAAATTTTAAAATTAGTTGGGTAACATGTCACAGTACTTTAATAAGGTGCATAACGTTTAAGTTTATAAGTTATTGAAGAAGTAACATTTACAGAAATACAGGAATGATCACATAAAAAACCCTGTATTTGAAAGCATTTTCAAACTCTTCAACTTTTATTATTGTATTCAATGGAATAATTAAATTTTTAGTTAATAGGGATGAAAGAAGAGGGTTTTTTTTTTTTTTTTTTTTTACTTAAGGCGATACAAATATTTACATTTATTTACACAAATATAATAATGAAGTAAATAAGGTATACAATTCTTGCTGATGAGAAAATTTAAAGTATAACAAACTTTCATACTAATTTTAAGCACGAAACCTGATAAGAAGCATACTACAGACACGATGAAAATTTAAGATAAACTTATCTTCTATTGGTGGCAAAACTGTTTCCAAACATTAGTGTATCATTGCCTTTATAGCGAAGTTTAACCAAAATTAAGTCCTTCCAAGTCATCAATTGGTACCAGATCCCACTTCCAAAAGTTTGGTCGCCGTCATGGCATCAGGAAACAAGGAATGATAGCTCATTACAGGAACATAAGCAGCAGTTATCATTTTGCCTAGAAGAGAAAAAGGTAAATGATTTTGGCCATTAAGAACTTCCTAATATCTAAATTCTCATCAACACAAAACTGGTTTTACCACATATACATTGTATATAAAATCAATTCTATTTAGAAGTTAAATGTTTTAAACTCGAGAAACTAGAGAGGATGATACTTTCGTTGTTTTTAAACAAATATTCAGGATCAGCCGGTGACAGACCTTGATTTCTAAATACAGTATTGTTGAACCAGTTGGACTTCTTACCCGCAAAGAACCTGCCATGAAGAGAATTCACAGCAGCAACTGCTGTTGCTATAGTTGGGCATTTTACGTAGACATTCCCTTGAGCAGACTGACGATCAACAAAAACGTGAAGAACCCCACCGTGTTTGTTACATTCATCAATCACATCATCAGAAATTTCATTCGCCCAATTAGGATTACTCTCACTACAAAGAAAACAATAATGAAGGTGTGCGCACATTACATTTCTCGAAATATGAAGCAATTTAATTTGAAAAATTAGTTTAACTTACGAAGATGGATCAAACATGTTTGAGAGCAAGAAACACTGAGTTGCTATTGGTGGGGCAGTCTGCTGTTGAACTTGTGCGGGCATGTTTAGTGCATTTGCCGCTGCCTGAGGGAGTTGAAGACCAGTTCCTTCAGCTAGTTTTGCCATCAACTGAAGTCTTCCTGTCGCGCCTTAATAATAAAAAAAATACTTTTAGGGAAACTAAAATTTAACAGTAAGCATTATTTCAAACTTTGAAATGAAGTTTTTAGCAAAATAAAAACTGCTCAGAACTTCATTCCATTTCATGATATTCAGAGTTAAGTTGTAACGAGTAAAAGTGGGAGATAAAGTATTGTATCCAAGGTAAAAAGTACAATTATAAAGAAATATTACAAATAAATAAACGCAACCAAATCTAAGACTTTAGGATGCGAGTACAAATGTACAAAATCAAACCAATTCCCAATTCTGCTTATTAAGATGTGAACGGCGGTTGAAATTGAATAGCAGTGAGGAAAACTAGAACCCTATTCTACAATCATTGGGTTACACGGAGTCATGGTTGAAATTCTTTCATAATACTTCATTTAACATTTTAATACGAATGAGTAACGAGTATAAATAGAAAAATGTACTTTCATAGAGTAAGAAGGGTGTGTGTGACATTAATATTATAATACGAAGTTCGTTGAAGATGAAACTTGTACTTCTTCTACGAGAGTTGTTCAATGATGTTAGTAATACAATATTTTGTTAGACATGTGTGGCAACAGTTTGTGATGTGGTTAAAAATGGCTGCTCTCTTAGACACGTGGTCCCCGAGACAAGATGCGTGTTGTGATTCGATTTTTAAACGCGAAAAATGTTTCCGCTGCTGAAATTCATCGCCAACTTGTTGAAGTGTATGGAAAGAATTTTTGAAATCGACAAAGTGTATCGAAGTGGTGTGCAAAGTTACGGGAAGGAAGGCAGAGCACCAGTGATGCTACATAAAGTGGAAGACCATATCCAACATTGTTCATCACAAACTTGGGTTCAACAAAGTTTGTGCGCGGTGGTACCCAAAATGTAACGGATAATCACAAGACTCGGAGTGTGGCCTGCAGTCTCTCCTTTCTTCAGCGGTACTCGGCCGAAGGTTCGCATTTCCTTGAGCGTATTGTGACAGGTGATGAAACCTGGGTACACCATCACACACGAGTCTAAACGGGCGTCCATGGAATGGAAACATCTGGGGTCACCACGAACCAATATGTTCAAGATTGCACCATTTTTTTGGGACCATCAAGGCGTTTTGCATGTTGAATTCATATACGACTATCGGAAGAAAACGTTCTGGGTTGCTTACTGCAGGTAGGGTGTTCCTGCATGGCAATGCACGCCCTCACACTGCAAATCAAACACGCCAACTTTTGGAATCGTTCCACTGGGAAGTCATGGATCATCCCAGTCCTGACCTCACACCAAGCGACTTCCCATTTGTTTCCAGCCCTAAAAGGAACAACTCGGAGGTAAACAATTTCAAAACGAACCTGATGCAGAAGCGGCCGTACGAAAGTGGCTAAAAGCTACGGACCATACATTTCACTCGACCGGCATTGGAAAGCTTGTCCGAGTAAAGCCAAAAGCTTACAGGTCAAATTAAATAAAATAAATAGTCCAGCTTCACAATTACTTATTGTAAAACCAATTAATTTATTTTGTTGTTAATAAAGGCTATTCAATCAAAAGACAAATGTTTGAATCTGCTTAGTGATTACGTAGAATAGAAGTAATAAGTTGTTCAAATACTTGTAATAATTACTTGCCTTGGAATAAAAGTTTCTTCAAAACACCTTGTAAACTTACTTTTTGAACCACCATCGTATTATACACATTACACATATTCCAACATTTAAAAAACAGCAATTCGAAAGACTTTTTAAGTGAAAATTTAAAGTAAAAAAGTGAGAAGTGACAGGCTGACTGGCGATCATGTCGCCTTTTATTTCATCGAGAATTTTAGTGGTGTTAAATCTCCAGAAACAGTTTCAATTGAAGTACAAAAAGAAAGCAAGAGTGGGTTTGGCAAGTATGGAAATTCGCAATCTCTTACAGGTCGACCGCAACTTTAGCCTAATGGAGCAGCTTTGTTTTTTTCTGCGATTTGAAAAATATGCCGCACCGCCACCAAGACTGCTTGCAATTCCGCCCTAAATATGGATGCGTACGCCCGCAGACTGCTAGATACATCTTACACCATCCACTGTTCTGGAGCCATCAGTACTGACGAGGATACAATGGCCATGTAATCGAGATGTAATCTTTGCGGTTCAGATGGGCGGGGTGAATCCAGTGAGCAATTTCTCGGGATATTGTTTATGCATATGGGAAGGGAGACTGCGGGAAACGTCGTCGATATTTAAACTCCGTGAACAAATCACTGGAGTCATGGGGTTCTCCAGGAAACCAATGATTCTAAAGGTATCCATCCAGTGGTGGTACGACACTGTCTCCATAAAGACAGAGTATAGGGAAATCTTAAGTGCCCCTTTACGTATCCATCCATATTGAAGCCAATAAGTAGTTACAATACTGAAACTACAGTAGGTTAATTTGGTTAATTTCTACAAGCCCTGTTATTTGTCCGTATCAAGCTAATCTCAGAACATTCTGTTTCAGAATCCAATAATCTAACCAAGTCGTTCCCAACGTGGGCGTTTGAGAATCTTAGGGGAGCGCTAGGGAACTGTAAAATTGTTCCCTTCTATTAATAAATCAATTATCCTCTTATATTATATTATCATCTTTATGAGGGGGCACCTAAAAAAGGTTGGGAACCACTGATCTAACCCATCATCAACTAAATTTGTTGATCCCCAATATATATATATATTTTTTTTTTGTTTCAAATGACCGCTCATGGCCACCAAAAGAAAGGTGGATAGCAGAGAGAACACAGGACGAAGACTACGGAAGAGCTAACGGAAATGAACAATAGACGGGGGGGAAAAAAAAAGGGGGGGGGGGCAGAAAGATCATAGCAGCGTAGTCACAGCCGGTAAGGAAGTCGGGAGCGAAAGAGGAAGGAGAACAACCCGGTTACCGAAATGTAGGGACCTTCAAATAGAATAGCGCCAAGCCTATCACAAGGCCCGACGCTTTCCAAAAAAGGAAAATACTCTGCGCGCAATTGGGACATCGGGGCACCCGATCCCCGGCCATCAAATAGCCATGGGTCAGGTGGGTGTGGCCAATACGGAGGCGGGCCAGAGCCACCTCCTTATGGCGCGGCCGATGGAAGGAAGAGGCCCAACATCCCAATTTGGGTTTAATCTTGCAGAGTTTGTTATTTGTAGCGCCATCCCAGCGACTCTGCCACCGGGAGCGCAAAAACCTACGGAAGCCAGGGATATAATCGGAAAAGGGGAGGGACATGGGTGAAACCTATGGTCGGCAGGCGGAACGGGCAGCTCGATCGGCAGCCTCATTTCTAGCGACGTTAACATGTGCAGGGACCCAGCAAAATACCACCTCCTTGCCACCAAAAGCGACAAGGATATGGCACAGTAGCTGGATTCGTCGGACCAGTGGGTGGACAGGGTCAAAACACTCCAGGCCATCCAGGGCACGGCGGGAATCCGAATAGATGACAAACGACCGATCCGGATGCTCCCGCACCACCTCCAGAGCGCTCAGCATGGCATAGAGCTCAGCCGTGAAAACGGAAGCCTCATCAGGGGAGCAAGGGCAGACGACTGGGGAACAGCAACAGCCCCAACGCCCCCCGACGACCTCGAGCCATCTGTGAAGACCGCAACACATGCAGAGTGACACGCTGCATGCTGAAGGAACAGAGACCGAAGCAAGGCAGTCAGAATCGGCCCTGCGAACGGGGCGCAACGCCCTACAGCACGCAACAGGGGTGCTCTCCCTAGGTGCAACACCCCTGAAAGAGACCGGTATAACGGATGGAGGAGGAGTGCCCATACCATCGAGGAGGGAGGTCACCGTGTCGGTGAAATACCAACCCCCATCCCGGCAGAACGCCCTCTCAACAACCTGGCACAGAGGAGAGTTGGGAATCCGGAGATAGTGCTTGGCAATGAGGAACGACCTCCGATCCTCCAAGGGAGGGATGTCGCACTCAACCTGCAGACTATCAACCGGAGAGGAGCGGAAGGCGCCAGATGACATGCGCAGTCCTCTAGAGAGGACCGGATCCAGTATCCGAAGGGCCGTACGGGAGGCGGAGCCGTACACCACACTCCCATAGTCTAATTTTGACTGTACCAGGGACACGTACAAACGGAGTGTCCGCCTATCCGCGCCCCATGTAGTATGCGACAGATGTCCCAGCAAATCCAGGGTACGTCTTGTAGACTCGCGCAGCCGGCGAAGGTGGGGAACCCAGCTCAAACGGCTGTCGAAAACCATACCCAGGAAACGTACTGATTGAACGAGGGCCAGAGGCTGACCCCCGAGTGTAAGATTAAAGGCCGGGACGGCGCCGGATCCCCGTCTCCTCGACGGAAGGAAGGCCACACACGAAGTCTTCGGGGAAGACAGCGTAAGGCCCACCGACGACGCCCAGCGTTCAACCCGATTGACCGCGAGTTGGACTTGCCTCTCCACGAGGGGGGGACTCGTCCCCGCGGCATAGACAGCCAGATCGTCGGCGTAGATGGAACAGCGCACCGAGGGCGGAAGGGCTCCCGGTAGCGCAGACATGACCAGATTGAAGCAGGAGACGCTCAAGACACACCCCTGGGGCACCCACTCCTCCTGAACATACAGATCAGATAGGGCCGCCCCATTACGGACGCGGAAAGTGCGACGGCAGACGAAGCTACGCACAAATGTGGGCAAAACGCCCACAAAACCAAGAGACTTCAAGCGGTCCATGACAACTCTCCGAAAGGTCGTGTCATAGGGCTTTTGGACGTCGAAAAAGACGGCCAGAACAAGATTCCGGCGGGAAAAGGCCTCCCGTACATCATGACCAAGGAGGAGAAGGGGGCCCAGAGTACCCCAAAATCGACGAAAGCCATACTGGGTCGGGGGGTATAACCCAAGCGACTCCAGTGTAAAGGAAAGTCGGACGGCAACCATCTTTTTAAGGAGCTTGCATAAGCAGCTCGTCAAGGCAATAGGCCGATAGCCTGCCACCTTCGCCGGATCCTTCCCCGGCTTAGGTATCGGGACCACAATCGCCTCCCTCCAACGGGAAGGGAACGACCCCTCAACCCACACCCGGTTGAAAAGATCCAGCAAGAAGTGTAGGGCCATCGAGTGCAGATTCCAAATAAAGTCATACGGAATGTCATCAGGGCAAGGGGCGGAAGAACGACGGGTTGCCAAGGCAGCCCGAAGTTCCCGCATCGTAAAGAGACAGTTATAGGGCTCGTTAACAGGCGGCGGGAACGTAACATCCGACAAAGGACGATCCGCAGCTGAAGGCGAACGGGAAACCGCAGCAAAAGCACGGGCCAGCCGATCGGCTACAGCAGCAGGATCCGAAAGGAAGCCGTCCCGGTCCCGAAGGTCAGGGCGACTAGCAGGGACCGGGTTCCGCTCGATACTACGTACCTTCTGCCACACAGCAGCAGAATGGGTAGACGAGGAAATGCCGGACACAAAAGCACGCCAAGAGGCCCGGCGGGTGAAAGCCTTCGCCCGCCGCATCTCAATCAAGTGGTCCGCGCACCGGGTGCGGTGGAAGCGGCGCGTTGCCCTCTTCCTCTCACACACCGCCTGGTGACATGCTGGAGTCCACCACGCGACGCTACGCGTCCGCGGGTTACCGGAAGATCGAGGAATACAGTCCTCCGCGACGCCCATCACCACCCGCTCGAAGAACTCCAAGCTCTCATCCACAGAGCCAAAGCTCAACACCGAACGGGCAATGACGGAACGAGATCTGAAGGATGGCCAGTCAGCCCGCGCAAGGCACCATCTCGGTCGAGACGAGACACCCGGCTGCGGTCCGACCGGCTCAAGACAGACTGGGTAATGATCACTGCCATAAGAGTCCCCCAACATCTTCCACGAAAAATCGAGTAAGGCATCGAGGGACACCAAGGAGATCGAGAGATCAATACAGATAGATGAACCTGGGGGTTCGTGGAAGTAGGTAGGTTCACCGGAATTGAGGCACGCGAAGGAAAGTTCCTCCATTAAGGAGAGCAACATACCAGCAACATTAGTCGACCGGACATCTCCCCAAGCCGGGTCGCGACTGTTAAAGTCCCCGAGGAGGAGAAACGGTCGAGGCAGTTGCAACACCAACTCGCGAACCGCGTCGCGAGGAGGGTCATGAGGAATATAAATCGAGCAGGCAGTGTACTGGCGATCTAAAAAGAGCCGCACAGCCACAGCCTGCAAGGAAGTACGAAGAGGCACACCTCGCGAGGGTAATGAATGATGTACATAAATCGCCGCACCCTGCCGGCGTGTGTGCTCATCCGGGTTGCAAGGGAAACCAACATAGCCAGAGAGACGAGGGAGCCCCCGCGCCCCAGGATAGTCTACTGGAGACAAACACAGGAAGCCCGCTCGCTCTCCTGCAGGGAGGCAAGGTTCTCCCAGTTAGCTAAAAGCCCCCTACAGTTCCAATGCAAAATGGAACTGTAAGGGGAAGTGGCATTATAAGCAGAGAAAGCAGAGAAATAGCCACGGACCAAGCTGAGCAGCAAACTCAACGGTCCGTAACCAGGGACTGAATCGGCTTCCCCGAACATGGGGGGTAGGGGCCACCGACTCCGCAGCTGCTTCATCCGTAGTAGAACGAGTGGTGGAAAGTGGAACAGGGAGTTCAGAGGGGGGTAGAGACGACGAGACGGGCTCAGCCGAAACCCCCGACTCCCCACCAGAGGGGGGCCGGGGAGAACCAGATGTTCGAGGGCTCGTCACACCAGACAAGCACTGAGGAAGAGGAAAGGTCCACAACAGGTGGGAGAGGTAGATCCAGGAGAGACCCGACCACTCTCAGCCGGAGCCGAACGGAGAGAGACTCCATGAAGGGCCAGGCTCCTCTCGACCGGGTCCACCATGGGAACCGAGTCAGTAATCGAGGGTGTCATGGGGCGGTGTACCTCAACCGACACCCGGACACTAGTTGGGGCACCGGGAGGTGACGCCTCACCAGCCCTCCGTATAGGTGGGGGGGTCCCGAGCGGATCAGGAGCGGCGCGCCGCTTCCCCTCCGGTGAAGAAGGGGAAGCAGGGCGAGCAGCAGTCATGATCGGGTCTGGAGGACTCCGACTCCGAACACGGCGACGCTTCCTCCTCCCCTTCGGGGCATCACCTTCCCCACCCGAGAGATGAGTAGGCAATGATCCAGACCCGAAGGCCGGAGAGGGAGAAGGGGCACTTGTAGGCAGGGAATCAGATGGGATGTCTGAAAGTGAGGCAGAGGGACAAGAAGGTCACGCGGCGCCAAGGAGGACCATCAACCCCCAGAACTTCCAGGGGGGGGCACCACTTCGGTAGGCGCCGGGGTAGCACGGGAGCGGCCCGAGGACCCACAGCATAGGACAACCCCCGCCGCGGCTCCCGGTCACAGACCCTATCGCGCGCACTAAGGAATTCGGTAGTCCTTAAGGACCGCACCTCGATTTCAAACTTGAAAACGGGGCAGTCCCGAGGAGGAAGGGTGGGCCCCCGAGCAGTTCGAGCATCGCGGGGGCTTCGTGCACGGGGTAGGGTGCGCAGGCCCACCGCAGCGGACACACAGCTTACCCCCACGACAGCACGCAGAGCTAACATGGCCGAACCGGTTGCAGCCAAAGCAGCGAACCAGGTCAGGCACATACGGTCGCACCGAAAACTCACACGACCGGCGATCACCCACGCCCCAGAATACCTGGGCCGGAGGCACAAGGGAGTCAAAGGTCAGGAGCAGACGAGCGGACGGGAAGAGCACCATCCCGGCGCGACGAAAAGCGGAAGACCTTCGTTACCCCCTGGGGGGCAAGATCCTCCTGCAACTCGCCAACCGGGAAGCGAAAATGGTGCCCTGACAGCTATTCAATTGCGGATGGGGTCACAGAAACTCTGCAACCCAAAACATCCTGCAACTGTAGTGTGTAGAAGGGACTCAGTCACCCCCGAAGAACGGGACTTCAAAAGAAGAGACTCATCCTTCAGAGGGCGGATATCATAACGACAACGACAGGGAACCCCCACCGTCTTAAGACGCTGAAACATCCGTTCCGAGTTGCCCGGAAGGGAGCCAGCGGAAGGGCGGAGAACAAGGAACCTGTCCACCGGACAGAAATTGACAACAGGGACAGGTCCATGTGTAACGGTAACCGAGTGTGGGCGAGAGAACGAGGGCCGCGGAGACCCCGCCCTACGGCCACCACGAGTCCGGCCACGAGAGCCAGACGCCGCAGAGGACGAGAGGGGGCCATACGGCTTTAAGGTCAATCCAGCGGAGGCAGAGGCCGCTGTACGACAAAAAGTAGAAGTCTTATCCAAATCCAAGGGCGGGCCAGTCGTCAACAGGAGGGGATTGAAGTTTTTAAATTGAACCCATAAACAATAGCTTTACAAAAAAGGACAGCCTCGGACCCAAGGCAATGTGCACCATCCGCCGCTGCATCCTTCAAGGCGCAGGTCCAACGTCCCGGGTAGCCCGCCCCCCAACCTGACTGTCGTTTTAAAAACAGCAGATTGGCTCTACGGAGATTTGTCCGTTAAGGGCCTAGCAAAGACCCAATCCAGACGCAGCAGCGGTCCGGGCGCCCGTACCGTCCCCAGAGCACGGCTCCGCCACGGAGCGATGCTCCCTGGCGGGTGCACCCGATGACCCCAAGGCTGCAAAATACAAACAGAGGGGGGGGGGGATACTACAATTGACAGAGGCTCAAGACCGAGTCAAGACAAAAAAATTCCGGGATAGACAGGGGGGGGGGGGAGACTAAAAAAAAAAAAAAAAAAAAAAAAAAAAAAAAAAAACGCAACTAGCTAACTCTTCGCCCACACCCGGCGAGGAGTTAAGAACCCCAACAACCCACCAGGTGTACGAGCCCCCTCGGCCCGGCAAGCCGGAGTACCTAATCGAGGGTATGTGTGTGTGTGTGTGTGTGTGTGTGTGTGTGTATATATATACTGTATATATATATCCCAGAATAATCACAGAAAACATTTGAAAGATAACTTTCTTTTCAACCTTTCAAATGTTCCGTGCAATGATTCCTCATTTCCTCTTGAGTTGGCCTAAAGTAGAGTTGGTTTCTTGCACTCTCCACTTCACATAGTCAGGTGCTCCCGGCTCATCTGGATTTGTTCTGAGCCAGGAGTATAGTCTTTTTTTTCAAAAATCCTTCAGGGTTGAAGATGTTCATATTTGGAAGTTCCAAAGGCTCATGTACTCTACCTAGCGCACCTAGGTTAGGTCACGGCACGCCACTGGGTTCTACATACTACTAAATTTCAAATTGTTATGTCTCAATACCTAATTCAGATAAAAGAATGATTCAAAAAGCATCTGAAAGGCAACTTTCCAAAGAATAAATCATTGTAAGCACAAAAAACACCTAAATACAATGAATAAAAAGCTGGATAATTTTTCATTTTGGGGGACCTCGGCCCCTTGATGCAAGTGAAAAATTGTTTTTTCTTTGAATGAAATTGAGCTTCACCTCTCTCCATCAGTTAGAATAAAAATATATACCTACCTAAGAAGTAGATATGTAAATATAGGTCACTGAATAATATATAATATTTATGAAATTTTATTATATACTACCTCTATATATATATATATATATATACACACACACACAGGGTGTTTCAGGAGGAAAGGTCAATACTTCGGGAGGTGATAGTATCGGTCATTGTGAGAAAAAAGTTCATATGAACATGTCTAATTCTGAATGGTTATGGAGATAGAGCTGTTTGAATCTACAAATGCAAAAGCATTGTTAATGGTAATTAAGAAAGAGAAACCAATTACTGTTTCTAACATTTAATGTTTAAACATTGACATTTTGAATGGTATCAGATACAGAAATGACAAATTTGTTACAATTTACAATACGTTTTCGATAATCCCACCGTCAACCTCAATGCACTTTGCAACTCGTGTGCGAAGATCGAGTGTTGTTCGTCTGAATTGATCTTGACGTTCCTTTATGCGGGCAGCAGCATCCAAAATGCGCCCGAGCAATTCGTCTCGTGTATCCTCCACCTTTCTTTTGTAAACTTGACTTTTCATCCACCCCCACAAACAATAATCTAACGGAGAGAGGTCTGGAGACCTTGGTGGCCATTAAATGGGACCACCGCGGGGGGAGGAAGAGCTGCGCGCGGATCAGATTCAAACAGCTCTATCTCCGTAACCATTCAGAATTAGAGATGTTCATATGAACTTTTTTCTCACAATGACCAATACTACCACCTCCCGAAGTATTGACCTTTCCTCCTGAAACACCCTGTATATATGTATATATATATATATATATGATGAATAAAACCACGAAGGAAAGGAAACACAAAATGGTGCTCAAGCGCTTTCGTCTAATGACATCCTCAGGAACACTGAAGTATATAAAAAGGTTAAGCCTATATATAGGTTACAGAAAGAAAAAAAGAAAAATAAATAACATACATACACACACACACACACACACATATATATATATATATATATATATATATTATACATACATATCTATATATACAAATACATACATACATACATACATACATATATATACAATAAACAGAGAAGTAAAAATAATAAAAAATTAAAAATTAAAACCTTAAAGGATTACCAATGAGGCGTACAGATTGTAAGGAAAAATATCGATTTTTAGCACAAGATCAAATGGATTATAAAAATACAAATTTATACTGGGACTCTGCCGGGTTTTAACACAATGCTGCCTATGGTCAGGTTTCGATATATATAAAAAAAAATAAAATAAAATGCAAATTAAAAGTTAATCGATTTTTAGCACAAGATCAAATGGATTATAAAAATACAAATTTATACTAGAACTCTGTCCGGGTTTTAACACATTTCTGCCTATGGTCAGGTTTCGATATATATAAAAAAATAAAATGCAAATTAAAAGTTAATAAAGTAGAAGACAAGTTTACCAAAGATTTAATGTTTTACACTTCTTATCTAAGTCTGCTTTAAAGGAATTCAACATAACAGGATCGAGTTGAAAAAGACCTTTGCTTATGTTGAAGTTATTTGAAAGTTGGATAATGGCAGACTCAAGAATATTTCTATTAACAATGTTGCTTGAATGGAATAAAACTGAAGCATTATTCCAATCAATACAGTGGGCTAACTCAGACAAATGGACAAAAAGGGCACTGGACAACTGTCCTGTTCTAACGGAATATTGATGCTGTTTTATACGTGTGTGCAAATCCTTTCCCGTCTGACCTATGTAAAAGGAATCACATTGTTTACAACCAATTTTATAGATAATGCCTGAATTATTGGTAGGGCTATTTTTTACTATGATATTTTTCACAATATTGTTATATGAAAATACTACATTAATATCCAAAAGTTTAAGTACATTAGCAATGCCTAAAAAGCCCGGGAAAAATGGAAGTACTAAAATATTTTTTGACAAAGTAAACTTGTCTTCTACTTTATTAACTTTTAATTTGCATTTTATTTTTTTATATATATCGAAACCTGACCATAGGCAGAAATGTGTTAAAACCCGGACAGAGTTCTAGTATAAATTTGTATTTTTATAATCCATTTGATCTTGTGCTAAAAATCGATTAACTTTTAATTTGCATTTTATTTTATTTATTTTTTTATATATATCGAAACCTGACCATAGGCAGCATTGTGTTAAAACCCGGCAGAGTCCCAGTATAAATTTGTATTTTTATAATCCATTTGATCTTGTGCTAAAAATCGATATTTTTCCTTACAATCTGTACGCCTCATTGGTAATCCTTTAAGGTTTTAATTTTTAATTTTTTATTATTTTTACTTCTCTGTTTATTGTATATATATATGTATGTATGTATGTATGTATTTGTATATATAGATATGTATGTATATATATATATATGTGTGTGTGTGTGTGTGTGTATGTATGTTATTTATTTTTCTTTTTTTCTTTCTGTAACCTATATATAGGCTTAACCTTTTTATATACTTCAGTGTTCCTGAGGATGTCATTAGACGAAAGCGCTTGAGCACCATTTTGTGTTTCCTTTCCTTCGTGGTTTTATTCATCATAAATATTTTTCACGTGTTACCTTCGTGAAATAATTTTCACATATATATATATATATATATATATATATATATATATATATATATATATATATAGTCAGCATTTACACTATTTTTAATTTTTTTTACAAACTACGAGGTCCACTCAATATATTTTTCCCACCTTCTTTTTTTCTTCCCAAGTTTCCTTGTAAATTCCAGAAATTTTGTACACAAGTAGTTACCATTTTTTTACAAGTTTACATTTTTCCAGTCTCCATCCTTTTCTACGGCTTCCCTCCACCTCGAAACATGGGCCTTTATTCCTTGCTGGTAAAAATCCGCTGAGTTCTGCTGGAGCCACCTCTTAACCTCCTCAGCATCATCATCGTCGTCACTCTGAAACTTTCTTCCACGAATAGCATCCTTCATTGGCCCAAACAAATGGAAGTCTGAAGGTGCCAGATCCGGGCTGTATGGAGGGTGGGGTAACACAGTCAAGCGCATTTTTGTGATGGCCTCTCTTGTTTGCAAACTGTTGTGGGGTCTTGCGTTATCGTGCAAAAAAAGGACGTCTTCGAACTCGCTTTATACGTCTCTGGAGTCTCCGTAGGGTAGCAATATATGTCTCTGAGTTGATTGTTTGTCCTTTCTTCATAATGTCCACCAGAATCGCCCCTTTCATGTCCCAGAAGATGGTGGCCATAGCCTTTCCTGCAGAGGAAGCCATTTTGAACTTTTTCTTGCGGGGGTAGTCTGCGTGATGCCACTCCATGGATTGGCGTTTTGATTCAGGTTCCAAGTGGTGTACCCAAGTCTCATCCCCAGTCAAAATCGTGAAAGGAAGTCATCCACGTCTGTCTCGTATCGAACCAACGACTCGGAAGCAATTTCTTTTCTTTGGGCTTTGTGATCTTGTCAGTTGGCGAGGAACAAATCGTGAACACACTTTTGATATCTCGGTTGCTGAATTATTGTATTCACACTTCCTTCACTAATTCCTAGCTCCAGTGATAGCTCCTTGTATGTGACGCGCCGATTTGATCGAATGATGCTGTTAGCACGTTGCACAGTGTGAGATGTCACAGCCGATGCTGGGCGACCACTGCGTGGCTCATCATCGAGGCTGGCTCTCCCTCTCTCCGATGATCTCAACACGTTTAGACCAGCGTCCAACTGTGCTTCGATCAACAGGCATCTCCGTAAACGCTTTGAAACCGTTTGTGAATATTTCCAACTGTTTCCTTTTCTGCGGTTAATAACTCGATAACAGCTCTGTTTACGACGCACATCACTGTCCGACGCCATTTTCGAAACTGCGTTAACCATCGGTTTTATACAAAGAGGAGAGGTTCAAACTGGAAAAATCCGGTTATGTGAAGCGCAGAAAGTTCAAACTTACGGCCCCAAAGACATTTCAGCCCAATGGCCTATTATTTAGTTACGAAAAAAGGATGGGGCAAAATATATTGAGTGCTCCTAGTAGTTAGAAGAGACAGCCTGAATCAAAAGCCAATGGTATAAATTGCTATATTAGCTCATCAAATTGTAGCTGAATTCAGGGTAACCCTTTTCAGTGGTGGCGGTGCAGTGAGAAGTGATGAATATTCAATACTTGCTTTCATAATTTCAATATGGCAAATGTTTGACGTTCCTAACTCACCATTCAACAAGATGGGGCAACTAGTCGGGAAAATGTTCCAGACTTTACCGAAAAAAGAACAATGGCCTGAGAATAGTCCAGATTTAAATCCACTGGCCTATTCCATTTGGTCCGCGCTGCACAAACTTGTCTCTGAACATCCTATCGACGATATGACATTATTGCAGCAGGCGACAGAGAACGCTTGGGAAAAGTTATCGCAGAGATTTATCGATTGTTATTGTGTCAATACTAAGCATTTATTCTAATACAAGTTTAATTTCAATATTATTAACAGAAGAAATTCTGGATCAATGAAAGAAAGCCACCCCCAGCCTTCTTTAGTTAGGCCTCCCTTGGCCATAGGCCAAGCAACAAGGGTCTTATGGCCTCCCTTGGCCATGGGACAAACAAAAGGGTCTTGTGGCCTCCCTTAGCCAGAGACCAAACAACACAAAAACAGTACAGAATTCAAAGCCCCAAGCCCTCCAGATCTACCTGTGGAGGAGTAACATTTACTCTACTAAAACTACGGGTATTGACTAGTCTGAAGTGGTAGGAGGTTTGAATACAGTACAAATTCTTTTAACACAACATGGAAGTAGTATAGCCGCAAAAGGTTAGAGTGCAGGAATGTTGCAAAAGGGGGTAGGGGTATGTAACAACTCAATATTGCAAAGGGGGGTAGGGGATGCTGCAGGTGCAACAAGGGGTCATGAAACTTGGAGGCGGCGTTATCCCCCAAGAGAAAGAGAGGAGAGAAAGGAAGAGAGGTGTTCACCTGGCAGGAGCCAAGTGCATAATAAGACTTCAGCCGAGTGAGCGTTGTCTTATAGACTCCTAATCAGCCAGTTGGCTTAGAAGGAGCCAAGGGGGGAGGGGTACACCTGAAGGGGGAGAGGGGAGGGATCTTCAGGGGGAGAAGGATGACCTCCCCCGAAAGGGGTATGTATGGCAATTATTTTCATTCCCAATAGGCTATGTGGCCAATCTCGAGGCAATTTTGTAGATATTTAATTCAATAAATTAATTTATATTTAATTATGAAATAAAGGTATCACATACGATACCATATTGTAAACATGTATAGTTTTTCCATATACTGGTGGGGGACCGGAGAAAAATTTGTATGTTATAGATTAAATTTTTTGACAAACTGTTTTAAACCATGTGAAATGGATTAAAAAGAATGAAGTAGGAATTTAGGAAGAGAGAGGTTACTCAAGACCTATTTAAATATAAAAGTTCAAGAGGCCAACTTCTCAAGTTTAGTTAAAGTTATGTCAATCAGTTTGACTACCCTTAGGTATAGAAAATTTATGGAATTAAAGTAAAGTTATTAAGCATTTTAACTTTGCTCATTATTTGTCTAAGTTTTAGAAGTCACCAGTTTTTAAATGCTGGTTTACTAATGTTTTGGAGTTTTGCATGTTTTGTTTTGTTAACGATTTGTTTTAAAGTGACTTCTACGTTGGTGAGTTAATTGAAATGTACTGTACTTCAGTAGTATAGCCGCAAAAGGTTAGAGTGCAGGAATGTTGCAAGAGATAATGATGATCAAATGTTGCAAATGGGGTAGGGTATGCAACACCTCAATGTTGCAAAGGGGGTAGGGTATGCAACACCTCAATGTTGCAAAGGGGGTGGGGGGATGCTGCAGGTGCAACAAGGGGTCATGAAACTTGGAGGCGGCGTTATCCCCCAAGAGAGAGAGAGAGGAGGAGAGAAAGGAAGAGAGGTGTTCACCTGGCAGGAGCCAAGTGTATAATAAGACCAGCCGAGTGGGCTTGTCTTATAGACTCCTAATCAGCCAGTTGGCTTAGAAGGAGCCAAGGGGGGAGGGGTACACCTGAAGGGGGAGAGGGGAGGGATCTTCGGGGGGAGAAAGAAGGATGACCTCCCCCCAAAAGGGTTGCCTTAGCCTAAGAGTGAAAGGATAGACGGAGGAGGACCTTGGGGGGACAAGGTGGGAGGTCCTAACCCCCAAAAGGGAAACTAAGCTAAGTCTTAACCTAAGAAGGGAAGGAGAGAGTTCTTTATTCGGCCGAAGTTCGCATCAAACTGCCAGCTCCGAAGCCAAGCGGGTCTTATATAGATGATGGTTGAGTTGCCAGATACCATTTTAATTGTACAGGTATACATTATTAGGGTGAGTTGCTAGATACCATTTTAATTCGTTACCAAAGCATACGGACTTAAAATCGAAATTGACAATAGAAAATGATTATTAATTAAATAAATAGAATTTGCCTTCTACAGCACAAAAATAATATAATACGTACAATCGCCAAAATAATAGGTCAGACGAAATATACACACAATTGAACAACTTTCTCCCTACCTTATATATATATATATATATATATATATATAATCATATTAACTGTCTATTTAATTTTGTCATTCCTTATAATCATATTAACTGTCTATTAAATTTTGTCATTCCTTATATATATATATATATTTTTTTTTTCAAAGTATGACCGCTCATGGCCACCAAAAGAAAGGTGGATAGCAGAGCGAACACAGGACGAAGATTATGGAACAGCTAATGGAAATGAACAATAGACGGGGGAGGAGCAGAAAGATCATAGCGGAGTCAGCCGGTAAAGAAGTCGGGAGCGAAAGAGGAAGGAGAACAACCCGGTTATCGAAAAGTAGGGACCTTCAGATAGAATAGCGCCAAGCCTATCAGAAGGCCCGACGCTCTCCAAAAAGGGAAAATACTCTGCGCGCAGCGCAGAGTAAAGCGGAGACTCCACCAGGAGGTGGGCAACTGTAAGGAAAACGTTACAATTGGGACATCGGGGCACCCGATCCCGGGCCATCAAATAGCCATGGGTCAGGTGGGTGTGGCCAATACGGAGGCGGGCCAGAGCCACCTCCTTATGGCGCGACCGATGGAAGGGAGAGGCCCAACATCCCAATTTGGGTTTAATCTTGCAAAGTTTGTTATCTGTAGCGCCATCCCAGCGACTCTGCCACCAGGAGCGCAAAAACCTACGGAAGCCAGGGATATAATCGGAAAAGGGGAAGGACACGGTTGAAACCTGTAGTCGGCACGCGGAACGGGCAGCTCGATCGGCAGCCTCATTAACATGTGCTGGGATCTAGCAAAATACCACCACCTTGCCACCGAAAGCGACAAAGGTATGGCACAGTAGCTGGATTCGTCGGATCAGTGGGTGGACAGGGTCAAAACACTCCAGGCCATCCAGGGCACTGCGGGAATCCGAATAGATGACAAACGACCCATCCGGATGCTCCCGCACCACCTTCAGAGCGCTCAGAATGGCATAGAGCTCCGCCGTGAAAACGGAAGCCTCATCAGGGAGACGGGTACATCGGGGAGCAGGGCAGACGACTGGAGAACAGCCGCGGCCCCAACGCCCCCCGACGACCTCGAGCCATCCGTGAAGACCGCAACACATGCAGTGACACGCCGCATGCTGAAGGAACAGAGACCGAAGCAAGGCAGTCAGAATCGGCCCTGCGAATGGGGCGCAACGCTCTACAGCACGGAACAGGGGTGCTCTCCAAAGGTGCAACACCCTTGAAAGAGACCGGTATAACGGATGGAGGAGTGCCCATACCATTGAGGAGGGAGGCCACCGTGTCGGTAAAATACCAACACCCATCCCGGCAGAACGCCCTCTCCACCGCCTGGAACAGAGGAGAGGTGGGAAGACGGAGGATCCGGAGATAGTGCTTAGCAATGAGGAACGACCTCCGATCCCCCAAGGGAGGGATGTCGCACTCAACCGGAGAGGAGCGGAAGGCGCCAGATGACATGCGCAGTCCTCTAGATAGGACCGGATCCAGTATCCGAAGGGCCGTGCGAGGGGCGGAGCCATACACCACACTCCCATAATCTACTTTTGACTGTACCAGGGACACGTACAAACGGAGGAGTGTCCGCCTATCCGCGCCCCATGTAGTATGCGACAATGTCCCAGCAAATCCAGGGTACGTCTTGCAGACTCGCGCAGCCGGCGAAGGTGGGGAACCCAGCTCAAACGGCTGTCGAAAACCATACCCAGGAAACGCACTGACTGAACGAAGGCCAGAGGCTGACCCCCGAGTGTAAGATTAAAAAGGTCGGGACGGCGCCGGATCCCCGTCTCCTCGGCGGAAGGAAGGCCACACACGGTCTTCGGGGAAGACAGCGTAAGGCACACCGACAACACCCAGCGTTCAACCCGATTGACCGCGAGTTGGACTTGCCTCTCCACGAGGTGGGGACTCGTCCCCGCGGCATAGACAGCCAGATCGTCGGCATAGATGGAACATCGCACCGAGGGCGGAAGGGCTCCCGGTAGCGCAGACATGACCAGATTGAAGCAGGAGACGCTCAAGACACCCCTGGGGCACCCCCTCCTCCTGAACATACAGGTCAGATAGGGCCGCCCCATTACGGACGCGGAAAGTGCGACGGCAGAGGAAGTTACGAAGAAATGTGGGCAAAAAGCACACAAAACCAAGAGACTTCAAACGGTCCATGACAACTCCCCGACGGGTCGTGTCATAGGCCTTTTGGACATCAAAAAAGACGGCCAGAACAAGATTCCGGCGGGAAAAGGCCTCCCGTACATCATGACCAAGGAGAAGGGGGTCCAGAGTACCCCGAAATCGACGAAAGCCATACTGGGTCGGGGGGTATAACCCAAGCGACTCCAGTGTAAAGGAAAGTCGGACGGCCACCATCTTTTCAAGGAGCTTGCATAAGCAGCTCGTCAAGGCAATAGGCCGATAGCCTGCCACCTTCGCCGGATCCTTCCCCGGCTTAGGTATCGGGACCACAATCGCCTCCCTCCAACGGGAAGGGAACGACCCATCAACCAACACCCGGTTGAAAAGATCCAGCAAGAAGTGTAGGGCCATCGGGTGCAGATTCCAAAGAAAGTCATACGGAATGTCATCAGGGCCAGGGGCGGAAGAACGACGGGTTGCCAAGGCAGCCCGAAGTTCCCGCATCGTAGAGAGATGGTTATACTGTAGGGCTCGTTCCCAGGCGGCGGGAACGTAACATTCGACAAAGGACGATCCGCAGCTGAAGGCGAACGGAAAACCGCAGCAAAAGCCCCAGCCAGCCGATCGGCCACAGCAGCAGGATCCGAAAGGAAGCCGTCCCCGCTCCGAAGGACAGGGCGACTAGCAGGGACCGGCTTCCCCTCGATACTACGTACCTTCCGCCACACAGTAGCAGAAGGGGTAGACGAGGAAATGCCGGACACAAAAGCACGCCAAGAGGCCCGACGGGCCAACTTGAGAGTCTGGCGGACGAAAGCCTTCGCCCGCCGCATCTCAATCAAGTGGTCCGCGCGCCGGGTGCGGTGGAAGTGGCGCATCGCCCTCTTCCTCAAGCACACCGCCCGATGACATGCTGGAGCCCACCACGGGACGCTACGCGTCCGCGGGTTACCGGAAGATCGAGGAATACAGTCCTCCGCGACGCCCATCAATACCCGCTCGAAGAACTCCAAGCTCTCATCCACAGAGCCAAAGCTCAACACCGAACGGGCAATGACGGAACGAGCTCTGAAGGATGGCCAGTCAGCCCGCGCAAGGCACCACCTCGGTCGAGACGAGACACCCGGCTGCGGTCCGACCGGCTCAAGACAGACTGGGTAATGATCACTGCCATAAGAGTCCCCCAACACCTTCCACGAAAAATCGAGTAAAGCATCGAGGGACACCAAGAAGATATCAATACAGGTAAATGAACCCGTGGGTTCGTGGAAGTAAGTAGGTTCACCGGAATTGAGGCACGCAAAGGAAAGTTCCTCCATTAAGGAGAGCAACATACCAGCAACATTAGTCGACCGGACATCTCCCCAAGCCGGGTCGCGACTGTTAAAGACCCCGAGGAGGAGAAACGGTCGAGGTAGTTGCAACACCAACTCGCGAACCGCGTCGCGAGAAGGAGGGTCATGAGGAGGAATATAAATCGAGCAGGCAGTGTACTGGCGATCTAAAAATAGCCGCACAGCCACAGCCTGCAAGGAAGTGCGAAGAGGCACACCTCGCGATGGTAACGAATGATGCACATAAATCGCCGCACCCCGCCGGCGCGTGTGCTCATCCGGGGTGCAAGGGAAAACAACATAGCCAGAGAGACGAGGGAGTCCCCGCGCAGCCAGGATAGTCTCCTGGAGACAAACACAAATTGAGTAAACTGCTGCATTTGTTTCCTGATCAGAAACTCTCCGCCTTTTTCTGGTATGGTGCAAGGTTTCGTTGCAACCATATTCACTGCTCGAGTCTACTTCACTGTCGTTGTCTTCTAATCTAGATTTACACTTCACTAATGCATTCAATGGATGAATAATCATCTTGGTTGGTATTATTGACATCACAATCGAGAGAGCTCACTGGGGTAACGGACACTTCAGGTAATGGTCCGGGTGCATGAGATGGGTCGGGGGCAAACTCCTCAGGTTGCCCTTGTGGCGGGGAAAATATTGTGTGGAGGTAATTATGTGCTGCTTCTAAGTAAACAAAACGAGCTTTATGTAACACAGTGGCAACTAATAATGATTTATGCAAAGATACACACGAGATAGGTGTACGCCTGGTGTGAATGAATTCTGTATTTAAAATGAGTCTATAGTTTCATTGGTACGTTTTCTTTCCCACTAACTGTGTACACGAGATAAGTGTACGCATGGTGTAAATGAAGTACTTTCAGAGTACATGCGTATTAATTTTGAAAAAACTTTTTTGATTTCTGACTTATGATTTTGCTAACTAAGTTGTTAAAATATAAAACATTTTTTATTTACGAGGAAGACATTCGATTCGAGAGTGAAGTGTGTATTTCATTGGAGAAGTAATAACAATAAAATTTTTAACATTCAGAGTCAAGCGAGGTTTTCTCGAGCTGAGTGGAAGAAAGGTAAGCTCGCGGTTACTTTGTGGTTAGCGTGATACATCTCAGATTTTTTTTTTTTTTTTTTCCCAGAGAAGCTGAAAGTAAATGAAATGAGTGAAATGATATGAGATTAGTGAAATGAAATGAAGTGAAATGACATGAAAATGAAATGATATGAAAAGTGCGTAATATTTTTTTTGTTTTTGAAACGCAAGAAAGGTTTGCCAAAAGAAATTAGACACAGTTAATGTGTTTATTTCTTTTGCTGTTTATTATTTAATATAATTGTGTGTGTTAATTTTGAAAAATGTATAATAATATATCTTTCCAATTCAATAACAGAGATGTTATCTAAGAAGATGCTGCCATAAAAATTTGCAAGACATATAATCAGTGCATTTAATAAAATAATTTTATATACATTAGTAGCAAGGGACCAAATTGAAGGAGTCGAGCGAAGGATTCCCGAGACAGAGAGCGCAAGTTGACCCAGATTCCTTCCTGGTTCAATTTCCTACTCGTCTGAACGCAATGTTCTAAGAGTTAATATTTTGGCTTCGTTTTAATAACTGAAAGAAGGTAAATAAAATGCCGTTTAAGTATCTTATATTGTTAATATTGGTTTTAATAATTGATTCTCTTAAAAGGAGAAAATTCATTTGCTTTAAATCAATATACAGGGTGTCCCAGAATTAACTATCTATTTCAATGAAATCGGACAAATTTAATAAAAACTGACATAATTTTGTTTATTACTAAATTGATACAAAAACAAATAGATTTATAAATCATAAGTCAAAACTTTATTGAGAAGTTTCAACATGTGCACCGTCTGTATCTCTGCAAATTTCAAATCTATCCTCAGCGCTGCGAAACACATTTTGAAGCATTTCAGGTGTTATCTCCCGCACTGCCAACTGGATGCGTTCTTTAAGTTCAGCTAAACTATTGATCTTTTGGCGATAAACCTTTGTTTTTATGAAACCCCATGCAAAGAAATCCAGGGGTGTCAAATCCGGAGAACGCGGAGGCCAAGGTCGAGGTCCTCCACGTCCAATCCACCGATTCGGAAGGCGTCTGTTGAGGTATTCTCGAACAATTAGAGCATAATGACATGGTGCTCCATCTTGTTGAAAGACAACATTATCAAGAATGCCATCATCAAGAAGCTGTGGTTCGAGAAACTGCTGAAGCATATCAAGGTAGACGGTACCTGTTACAGTTGCTCCCGCAAAGAAGAATGGGCCATAAATTTTGGATTTGGTCATTCCAAGCCACACGTTAACTTTTGGAGTCTCTTTGCCATTCTATGACTTCAGACGGTCTTTCATTGGACCAGATACGACAGTTGTGTCGATTGACTTTACCACACGTGTGGAAAGTCGCCTCATCACTGAATAAGATGTTATCCAATAAACTTTCATTTTCGATTTGATCCACAATTTCTGCACACCTTGCTGCTCGATTTGGATAATCCTCTTCATTTAGGGCATGCAGTACTTGAATGTGATAAGCCTTTTTCATCAGTGTCGAACGCAAGATTCTATGAACTGTTGTCTTGGATATGTTGAGTCTTCGACCGGCCTCCCTAACCGAAGTTGTTGGTTCATCCTCATACAATTGTCGTACCTGTTCGGTACTGTTACGTGCTGTCCTTGGGCGTCCTCTTCCCACCTCGTCGTGTACGGATCCAGTTCTTTTAAATTTGTTCACAAATTCACGAATCGCTTTGTCTGTAGGACCGGTTCTGTGGAATCTTCTTGTAAATTTTTCTCTGATTTCATTACATTGCATTCCTTTGATACGGGATGTTACAACAAAGATGTGTTCTTGTGTATTCATTATTAATAGGGTTCTGAAAGAGAATGAAAATAAAACTGAAAAACTATGAAAAAATTATGAAAATAAAATTATGAAAAAAATTTAGAAAATTATACATTTTTAACACATATTAAACATGATAAACATAAATAAAAGTGTTTTTAAAAAATTTGTCCGATTTCATTGAAATAGATAGTTAATTCTGGGACACACCCTGTACTTTTGACAATTCACTAAGGTGAAAATCCGTTTTATATATATATATAATTATATATACACACTATATGATCAAAAGTATTCGGACACCCCGGAAAATCCGCATTTCTGCAAATATCACCTTCGCCGAAAGGTATGCTGGGAAAAAGCGTGGCGAAACTATAATGCTGAGGTGTTCTGTTAAGTTATCAGTAGAGACCGGAAGTTCAGGCAAAATGCCATAAATGCCTTTTTTTGCCTATTTTACTAATTTTTTGGGGAAAATGCATTTTTTCGATATGAAGAGCCTAATTTGCCTATTCCACCTGTTTTGAATGAAGAGTCGGTTTTTTTTTACCAAATTATCACATTTAGCAACTTCTAATGATTAATTGGCAACTCCACTTCTCCAGATGTCGTACATATGGCAGCACTGCATATTTGTTTTCAGTCGCTGTTTGTTTGCATGAGTGAGCAAGTGTGATAATGCCTAAAGTTAAAGCATCTTCTTCTAAGAAACTAAATGATTATATTCAGCAATTTGGGAGCAGTGTGTTCTCCACTGACGGCTCTGTATTATTCTGTGAAGCATGTGAAAAGGCAGTAAATTCAGAGAAGAAATACTTCGTGATCCAACATATAGAGACAGCTAAACACAAAAGTGCCGTTGACAAACGGAAGCTTGGAGGAGAGCAGTCATGCCTACTTACTAACTACATTGCTGGCTCCAGCCGTAAGTCACAATTTTCAATGGACTTGTGCAAAGCATTTGTTGATGCTGGCATTCCCTTGTGGAAACTAGAAAATCCGTCTCTGAGAAAATTCCTGGAGAAGTACACAAATGAACGCATTCCTAACGAGTCGTCATTAAGAAAGACCTATGTGGAAGACATCTATCGGATTGTTATTCAAAATATTAGAGATGGAGTTAAGAACAAGTACATTTGGGTATCAATAGATGAGACAACCGATTCTGTTGGAAGGTTTGTTGCCAATGTAATAGTTGGAACTATGGAGAGTGACCAACCCTCAAAGATCTATTTGTTAGCATCAGAGCTACTTGATAAAACAAACAGCTCAACTATTGCTCAGACTTTTACCAAATCACTTGCATTACTATGGCCTGAAGGAATAAAGCACAATAATGTTTTTCTCTTCATAACTGACGCAGCAACATACATAAAAAATGCAGCTGGGGCTTTAAAAATTCTTTTCCCCAGAATGCTACATCTCACGTGCTTAGCTCATGCACTCCACCGAGTTTCTGAAGAGGTACGAAGATTATTCTCTGATGTTGACAAGATGATTTCAAATGGAAAGAAGATATTTCTCAAAGCTCCTTCACGAGTCCAGGTTTTCAAGGAAAAGGCACCGGGATTAGCACTGCCACCTCAGCCAGTACTGACAAGATGGGAAACTTGGATAAATGCCGCACTTTACTATTGTAAAAATTACAACACAATACAGAGCATTGTAGAAAGTTTGGTGAAGAGGATGCATCTTCTATCAAGATTATGAAATCTCTCATGCAGAAGTCATTGCAAAATGATCTTGCATTCATTAATGTCAACTTTTCAAATTTACCACTTGCAATAACTTCACTGGAAGAAAGAAACCAAACCTTGGTAAATGCATTGGGCATTTTTATAAACGTAGTTGAGGAAATTAATCAAGTTCCGGGTGCTACAGGTAAAATTGTCCAGCAGAAGTGTGAAAAAGTAATTTCAGGTAATGCTGACCTAGCTCAAATCAAGAACATTGCAAAAATCCTTGGAGATGGTGATGTAGACATTTCAAATCTAAACCCAGATATTATAGCATGTTTTAAGTATGCACCAATCACATCAGTTGATGTTGAAAGATCATTTTCCCTTCTTAAAAACTTGCTAACTGATCGTAGACATAATCTAACATTTGAAAATTTGGAAAAAATGCTTGTTGTAATGTGTAACCAATCAAATGAATAAAGCTATACTTCATAGATTTATTTAGCATTATTTTATTAATGTATGGAGATGTCTTACCTATAGTTTCAGCTTGTTATTCAATGAATTTCGAGTTAAAAATAAATGCCTTTTTTTTGCCTATTTCCATGTTTTATTCTGCCTTTTTGCCTGCCTATTTCACTGTTTTTTAGTGCCTGAACTTCCGGTCTTTAGTTATCAGTAACTGTTGTGAAGCCATGCCGCGCGGACGTGAACTCTCCGAGTTCCAACGTGGACTCGTCATCGGATGTTATTTAAGTAACGTTTCTATACGAAACATTGCAGCCAAACAGGATATACCAAAGTCGACTGTAGCGGATGTTATCATGAGATGGAAGCACGACGGTGCAACTAACGCGAAAAAACGTTACGGACGACCACGCAAACTGACGGAACGTGATAGAAGAAGTCTGGTACGACATGTCAAGAAGTCCCGCACGTCCTCTGCCGCTTCCATCGCTGAGGAGGTAGGAAGAGCATCCGGTACCTCCGTTAGTACTGTAACTATCCGCAGAGAGATGCACAGACTCGGTTATTATGGTAGAGCAGCTGTACACAAGCCAGATTACAAAAGTTAATGCCACGCGTCGTTTGGCCTGGTGTGTCTCCCGTCGTTCCTGGACCGTGTAGGACTGGAAAACTGTTCTTTGGAGCGACGAGTCGCGGTATTCACTCTTCCAGTCTGATGGGCGTGTTTGGGTGTGGCGACAGCCCGGAGAACGGCTTCTTCCTGACTGTGTACGTCCAACGGTGAAGTTCGGTGGAGGGTCCATCATGGTATGGGGTTGTTTTTCCTGGCTAGGGCTCGGCCCGTTGGTTGTTATACCCACTACCATGAACGCTGACGTTTATCTCGACGTTCTGGACAATTCGGCCCTCCCTACACTGTGGCAATACTACGGAGATGGCCATTGTTTGTTTCAACAGGATCGAGCTCCCTGCCATACTGCAAAGCGTGTGCAGGACTGGTTTCGTGAAAATAAGGTGGATTTGTTAGACTGGCCTGCTCAGAGCCCCGATCTGAACCCAATTGAGCACATGTGGGACGAACTGAAGCGACGGATACGAAACCGCACACCACGCCCGGCTTCACTTGCATCTCTTGCATCAGCTCTGCAAGAGGAATGGCGAGCCATTCCTGCACAGACTTACCGAGAACTGGTGGAAAGTATGCCTCGACGTGTTGACGCTGTAATAAAAGCAAAGGGTGGACCTACTGGTTACTAAATGCCATAATAAAACCATTTTTCCCAAAACCATGCGGTGTCCGAATACTTTTGATCATATAGTGTATATATATACAGTAGGGTGCATCAAAATCACCAATGACAAAGTTTCACTTTGTCCCTAAGTTAGAAATGTTCCAATGGTTAAGAAAACCTACTATGTGAATTATTTTTGGATTTGAATGCCATTTATGGGGTCCACACAGACTTCCTATATGCACACCAACCCCACAGTCATTCTGTGATTTGAGATCCAAATAGTAGAAGTTTAAAGATTTTGTTCACTACAAAAATCAGCCCAAGAACATGTAAGTGATATTTCTAAAGGTCATATATACACTTCTAAAAAGTGATAGAAACTTCTATAAAGTGATAGTACCTCTAGAAAGTGATAGAAACCTCTAGAAAGTGCTAGGAAGTGGTGGAAAGTTATAGAATATTCTAAAAGGAACTGCAATGTATAATCTGATATGCAAGTGTTTATGATAAATGTGATTTTTGTGTGTTTATGTTAAATGTTTATGTGCAAGTGTTTACGTTAATAAATTTTGTGTTCTCTTTACACCTGTCGTGCATTATGGCCAGTTCAGGTAGCACAAATGATAAATATGCTGTTAAAACTCGTCAAACTGCTGCCATTTATGGTCTTGGTGCTGGAATCAGCGATGCAGATGCAGAGATAACAGGATCTAGGCTGCCAACATGTGAGCAAGTGTTGCGATGCTACATGTTTCATCAGCAAGAAGGTCTACCGTTTAACCGTACAAAATGGAACAATGCTAAATTTGTCTTGCAAAAAGTTATTCCATTTTATCAGAAAGGCAACATTGCCATGATTACCGAGAGGAAAGCTGTTGAAAAAATTATAGCACTATCTGCAAAAAATGCAAAACTTAGGGAACTTCCAGTGGATTGGCGTTCTTTGCCTGGTGCAGTTGCGAAGCTTAAGGGGATCGAAAAGGAGTTACAAGAAACATTACAGTTTTGGCCAAGGAATGCTGAGCAACTCATAAAAGATCCTGAAGATCTGGAGTTCTTGCGGTCAATGAAATCAGGCAGAGTCGCATCGTTTGGAAGCCATGACAAGAAGCTCGCATCAAAAGACCAAAGAAAGCAGGAAAAGGAAATGATGCAAGCAGAACAACAGCTTAAAGCTCATAAAGCCCAAGCATCTACAAGCAAAGTTCAGATTGAGAACAGTGAGGAAAGCAACAGTGATGTTGAGGATGAAGAGGGTGATATAGAGGATTACAAACCAAAAACACAAAAATCTCGCCAAGCAACTCGTTCAGGAACAACTGCTTTTATAAGTCATGACATACTCAAATCCCATAGGATGGTTTCCCTGTCTACACGCACGAAGATCACACTGGCCCAACAGGCAGCATTTACCAAAGCCATCATTAAGGAATTAGGAGGTGACACAAAAAATGTTTCACACTCATATTCTATCGCCGACAGAGCAAGACGTAAGGTTGGTGAAGAGCTTGCATCATCGGTCAAAGAGTCCTGGGTTCCACCACAGTTCCTGTCTCTTCACTGGGATTCTAAACTGATGTCAACTCTGTCATACCAAACTAAAGCTGAAGAGAGGCTCACCGTAGCAGTTGGCAATTCCTATGACATCAAACTTCTTGGTGTGCCTTCCTACAAGCCAAATACAGATCAGCCAGCTGGTCAAAGCATTGCTAATCTCACCATGGAGCTTCTCCGATCATGGAATTGTGTTGACTCAGTAGTGAACATGACTTTTGACACAACAGCTAGTAACACTGGTCATGTGAGTGCTGCATGTGTTAGCCTGCACCAGGACATAGGTCGAGCTTTACTGTGGTCAGCTTGCCGGCATCACGTTGGCGAGGTAATCCTTACACAAGTCTTCAATGATCTGAAAATAGAACCACCAATGTCACTAGAAGTTACCATATTCTGTCAGTTCCGAAAGCATTTAGACACAGTTCAACACAACAATAATCAGGCACTTAATTTTTTGGATGGTACCTCTTATTCAGATGATGTACAAACCATAATCCATGACTATAGGGCCAGAGCGATTTCATGCGCGCAGTCTGTTGTGAAGCATCAATGTGATGACTACAAAGAATTTTCTGATCTTTGTTTGCTCTACTTGGATGGGACAAGAAGAGAGTTTTCATTTCGACGTCCTGGTGCTGTACACAAGGCTAGGTGGATGGCCAAGTTTCTCTACTCCATTAAGATGGTGCTGCTGGAGGAGCAGACCAGCTCTCTTCCCTCTGGAACCATTACCACGGAAGCACAACAACCCAAACTGCGCGAGTTTGTCAACTTTGTTTGCTTGCTGTACAGCTGGTGGTGGATCACCTGTTCAAGCGCGGTCGAGGCTCCATGGAATGACCTGTCTTTACCAAGACATCCTCAGATATGAAAAACTCAGCCCCAGCATATCATCTAGTGCGATAAAAGCTCTCAAGCATCACCTATGGTACCTGACTGCTGAGATGGTACCTCTTGCGCTCTTTAATGATGCAGTCCCTGAAGCTGAATGCCGCTATCTGGCTGAGAGACTTATAGCAGTAAAGCACAACACAAGATCAGGCATCTTTACCACAACATCGATTTGGTACGGGATTTGGGAAACCCAAATTCCAAACTCCATTTCCAGCACGACAAAGCTTGGCGACTTAATCAACAAGATTCATGGTACATTTTCTCGTTCTGGAACTTGACAGTTCTTTCCTGACTCATAATATCGAAAATTGGCCAGAATTAGCTTCCTTTCAAACATCCAGAGAACACATCTCGGCAGTTAACGTCGTAAATGATTGTGCTGAGCGTGGGGTGAAGCTAAGTTCTAATCCCTGTTTTGATTATTTAATACATTTTTACTGGTTCTGATACTTTTGCAAACACGGAAACCGGGATATAAAATGTTTAATTTTTTGGTCAATTTAACTCCAATACTAAATATTGCATCAATGATGTGGACCCCCTAGATGACCACATAAATCTTTGAAATTTGGCCATATGTGCTATTTCAGGCATTGGAACACAGTAATCATAGGGACAGATTGAAATAAAACTTTTTGAAAAATCATGGGAAATTTGATGCACCCTAATATACAGGGTGGGGCACGGGAACCAAGTGTTTTTGGAATAATCAGGAAAATGATATTTATTTTTGTAAAGAAAATATATTGGTAGAACAACATTCGTAAGAACATAGCATTTCATGTCATAATAATCATGTACCGAAAATTATATCTGGCATATGATGTCCTTGGCCGTCGACGCATTGTTGAAGGCGTTTACGAAAATTGGCCTCCACTCTTCCCAGCAGGTCTCTGTTGATTTGGATGATTTGTTGACGGATCGCTTCCTTCAATGCATCTAATGTACGGGGCTTGTCCTCGTAGACACGTGACTTGAGGTACCCCCATAGAAAGAAGTCACATGTGGACAAGTCAGGGGACCGAGGGGGCCATGCAATGTCACCAAATCTCGAAATGAGATGGTTGGGAAACAGGGGGCGAAGAACAGCCATTGACGCTCTGGCGGTGTGTGGCGTGGCCCCATCTTGCTGAAACCACAAATGTCGACGAGCAATACGCCTTCTTCGTAACTCAGGGATGAAAAAGGTGTTCACCATCTCAATGTAACGCCCAGATGTTATGGTAACGGTAACCCCATTTTGTTCGAAGAAATAGGGACCGATGACGCCAAACTTTCCCACCGCGCACCAAACTGTAACCTTAGGGCTATGCAGCGGTTTTTCATGGAGTTGTCGCGGATTTTCAGCAGCCCAATACCGACAGTTTTGATTGTTGACGGCCCCATTAAGGTGGAAATGGGCTTCATCACTCATTACCACCATCATGTTTTCATTCTGCTCATAAAGTGCAAGCATTTCCTGTGCAAAATTCAGTCGTTGGGGGCAATCGTTTACATTCAATTCCTGCACCATCGCTAACTTGTATGGGTGAAAATGTAATTCTTCATGCAAAATCCGTCTAACAGTACGATTGCTGATTCCGAGTGCAGCTGAATGTCTCCGAGCAGAGCGGCCTGGGCTTTGCAACATCGCTTGTCTGACCCTTTCAACATCGCTTGTCTGACCCTTTCAACGTTCTCTGGAGTACGCACAGTGCGTTGCGGCCCCTTCGGTTTTGTTTTCATTATTGAGCCTCCTGTTCGAAGATTGTTAACCCAACGTAAGATTGTGTCACGAGCGGGAACAGAGTCATTTCGATGAATGTTGAATCTGCGGCGAAACGCACGCTGAACTGCTGTCACTGACTCGCCACTCCTAACAAAATGATCATACGCGAACATGCGGTGTTCTAACGTCCACTGCTCCATGATGGCACCTGAAAGATAAAGGTGAGTGTTAGTTAAAGTTAAATGCTATGAACCCAGGAATGGAATGCTACCTACCGCACGCCCCTCCCATTCCTAATGGCCGATTACTAGCTATTCAAAAAACACTTGATTCCCGTGCCCCACCCTGTATAAGGAATGACAAAATTAAATAGACAGTTAATATGATTCTTTCTATATATATATTAGGGTGTCACTTAAATGCAAAGTTTGAAATTTTCATGCTGACACCGCGCGAATCTATTCCATTGGTAAAAAACACATGGTGACTGAAAAATCTTTTTATTTGAATAACTATAAAAGGTCGCCCCCGCCTTCCAAAGTTTAATGCTTGCGCGGCGTCTCCATAATCGTTCATTAGATATCTATATATCTCTATATATGTGTGTGTGTGTATCTGTGTGTGTCTGAATATCTGAGAAATAAAGTGAACAATACTTAACGATTCACCGTTTCTCATTTCAGCTACGTGATTTCTGGTGATGGAAACCTGGAAGTGTATATACCTATTAGGGGCAGCGGTTGATGAGGTGAAAGGATGCAAGCTTCCTTCCTACAGGCAAGCATTCGGTTACTTCCTTTACCTTCACCATGAAAAGAAAATGACAATACGTGACGCGTTGAGGAAGTCACTTCGAGCAGTGATGTCCTTCTGGGAGAAAGCTCACATTCCAACCAGACTCGAGACACTGCGTCAGCAAACTGGATAAAGTCTTCGAGGAGTGGAAAGGACTCAAAAAACACGCCTCAAGGACGAGCGATTCACACAAGACGAAAGAAAAAGAATTCATTGAACGCCTCGATCGTCTCTTTGACATCGCCCACGCTGATTGTGAGAAATTGGTCAAGTACCCAGAGGATTGGGAGTTCCTTCAGCAGCAGCGCCAGAAAGGACGTCCAGGTTCAATGGCAGGTTTGGACATGACCCATCAGCGCCAAGTCAAAGATTGTACTCGACGTCGGGAGGAAGAGGAGAAACGAAGAAAGCGATCAGCAGCTGAAATGGAGGCAGTATCCAACGAAGCGGTTTTGGAGTCCTCATCCTCCAGCTCAGATGATAGCGAAGAAAAAGGAGCATGTGGTGGTTCGTTAGCGTCTAAACAAAGAGCAACGAAGATCATGACATCGGAATTGGCGGCAGCGCTTGATCGCACGCAACTCTCGTCAAGAAAGGCCACATATCTGCTGTTTGAGGCAGCTTCCAGCTTAGGGCATGATGCTAGCGACTACAACATCAATCGTGGATCCATTCATCGTCAGCGTGAAAAATTCCGTACCCTTAAGGCTCGGCAACTGAAGAGCGAGTTCCAAGGCAATAGTCCGTTGACTGTTCACTGGGACGGAAAACTCATGCAAGATCTGACGTCACGAGAATATGTTGACCGCTTACCTATTCTTGTATCTGGCTCCGGGACAGAGCAGCTCCTCGGGGTGCCAAAACTTCTGTCAGGAACCGCGCTGGTACAAACAAATGCCATCATAGATTGCCTGAATGAATGGGGAGTGACCGATCATGTCAAATCTATGTGTTTCGACACAACCGCGACAAACACAGGCCACCGTGGAGGAACTTGTGTTCTTCTGGAAGAAAAAGTTGGACGTGACCTGTTACACTGCGCGTGCAGACACCATGTACTGGAGTTGGTGCTACAGGCGGCATTCGCAGCATCGCTAGATTCAGTATCTACCGGTCCAGAAATTCTGCTTTTCAAGCGCTTCCATGATTATTGGACCCGCATTGACCAGCAACAGTTCCAAACTGCGGACACAGATGCGTTCACCAAAGCAGCTATTTTTAAGCATAGAACGGAGCTCACTGAGTTTGCAAAATCACAAGCACTTCAAGTTCGTGATGACTATCAGGAATTCCTCGATCTTTCCGTCATCTTTCTTGGAGGAGTTCCATACAAGGGACTAAACTTCCGCGCCCCTGGTGCTATGCACCGGGCGAGATGGATGGCTAAGGGGCTCTATGCCATCAAGATCTGGCTCTTCCGAAGACAGTTTAAACTGACGAACACTGAGGAACGCGGAATTCGAGATATCTACCTCTTTTCTGTTCTAGTTTACATGAAAGCGTGGGCAACAGCTCATCTGTCCATCGAAGCTCCGCTAAATGATTGGGAATTGATGAGGACGCTCCTTCGATACCCGCACAAGAAGATCTCTGATGGTACCACCAAGAAGCTGTCTGCGCACCTGTGGTACCATTCGGAGGAGGCAGTGGGTCTGGCGTTCTTTGATGAGAGGATATCGATGGAAGTGAAGTGCAGCATGGTTGCAGCGTTAGATCAAGAAGCCCCTCACATGCCGCCAAAACGACCTTTGGTTCTTGATACTATGTTCCTCAGTGACAGCAAAGGACTGGAGCAACTGATCACAAAGAACACCCGAGGATTCTTCTCAAAACTTCAGTTGCCAGATTGCTTTCTGCTCCACCATCCCAGTTCATGGACGTCAAACTCTGAATACGTGCAAGCTCGGGATGTGGTCTCCAAACTTGCAGTGGTGAACGACAGAGCAGAACGGGCCGTGGCTCTGGTGAAGGAGCTGAACGGAAAGTTGACAGTGAAAGAAGAACAGCTCCAGTTCCTCGTTCAAGTTGTCACTGACCACAGAAAGCAACACCCAGCTCCGAACAAATCAGCATTAGTGAGGACGCGAAAGAACTAATCACTGATCAGCGTATGAGCACCAATTATTCTGCTACTGTATATGTATTTTATTTCTCAAAGTTTTGCTTTTGTTGCTTCTCCATTTTGTACCATTATTCGCCAAATTATGTCTTCTATTTTGATTATATAATAAACTGTTTGTATTCTTTGCGTTTTTAAGTGTTACTTTCGTTATTTCACCAAATTGCCTTGTTTTTTATTATCTGGTTCGGCCCAAGCTGTGAACACTGAACAGCTTGTTGACGTCAACAAATGGGTCTTGATTTCAGTGACGAGGGCGACCTTTAAATGATGACCAATCAGGACCAAATTTCTCTTCCGTATGTTTTACACCAAATGGAACAATTTTAGGGGGTGTCATAGGAAAATATCCATCGTTTAATTTTCCCCCTATTACCTAGTGACACCCTAATATATTATATATATATATATATATATATATATTATATATATATATATATATATATAGGTAGGGAGAAAGTTGTTCAATTGTGTGTGTGTATTTTTCGTCTGACCAATTATTTTGGCGATTGTACGTATATTATTATATTTGTGCTGTAGAAGGCAAATTCTATTTATTTAATTAATAATCATTTTCTTATTGTCAATTTCGATTTTAAGTCTGTATGCTTTGGTAACAAATTAAAATGGTATCTAGCAACTCACCCTAATAATGTATACCTGTACAATTAAAATGGTATCTGGCAACCTCAACCATCATCTATATAAGACCCGCTTGGCTTCGGAGCTGGCAGTTTGATGCGAACTTCGGCCGAATAAAGAACTCTCTCCTTCCCTTCTTAGGTTAAGACTTAGCTGTTTCCCTTTGGGGGGTTAGGACCTCCCACCTTGTCCCCCCAAAGTCCTCCTCCGTCTATCCTTTCACTCTTAGGCTAAGGCAACCCTTTTGGGGGGAGGTCATCCTTCTTTCTCCCCCCGAAGATCCCTCCCCTCTCCCCTTGGCTCCTTCTAAGCCAACTGGCTGATTAGGAGTCTATAAGACAAAGCCCACTCGGCTGGTCTTATTATACACTTGGCTCCTGCCAGGTGAACACCTCTCTTCCTTTCTCTCCTCCTCCTCTCTCTCTCTCTCTCTTGGGGGATAACGCCGCCTCCAAGTTTCATGACCCCTTGTTGCACCTGCAGCATCCCCCACCCCTCTTTGCAACATTGAGGTGTTGCATATCCTACCCCCCTTGCAACATTGAGGTGTTGCATACCCTACCCCATTTGCAACATTTGATCATCATTATCTCTTGCAACATTCCTGCACTCTAACCTTTTGCGGCTATACTACTGAAGTACAGTACATTTCAATTAACTCACCAACGTAGAAGTCACTTTAAAACAAATCGTTAACAAAACAAAACATGCAAAACTCCAAAACATTAGTAAACCAGCATTTAAAAACTGGTGACTTCTAAAACTTAGACAAATAATGAGCAAAGTTAAAATGCTTAATAACTTTACTTTAATTCCATAAATTTTCTATACCTAAGGGTAGTCAAACTGATTGACATAACTTTAACTAAACTTGAGAAGTTGGCCTCTTGAACTTTTATATTTAAATAGGTCTTGAGTAACCTCTCTCTTCCTAAATTCCTACTTCATTCTTTTTAATCCATTTCACATGGTTTAAAACACAGTTTGTCAAAAAATTTAATCTATAACATACAAATTTTTCTCCGGTCCCCCCCCAGTATATGGAAAAACTATACATGTTTACAATATGGTATCGTATGTGATACCTTTATTTCATAATTAAATATAAATTAATTTATTGAATTAAATATCTATAAAATTGCCTCGAGATTGGCCACATAGCCTATTGGGAATGAAAATAATTGCCATACATACATAGAACCCAATATGGAGGCATTGGGCCCACCCAACCACAAGAAAAAATTATTATTTCGTGTTCAAAATTTTCCACTGCTGACTCACGAAAATTACGTCGAGAGAAGAGTCAACGAACTTTGAAGAATCGGCAGATTCCTAACGAATATATATTATAGCGGCTCGCTCGGAGCTTGCTTATGTTACAGCTTACAGCGATGCTTTAAGCAAGAAAGATGTTCTTTATCTTCCTATAAGTTCTGAGTGAAATCCTCTTAATATAAAACCTAATAACTATAAAAAGGATAGGCCTATTCCTTCAGGTATTTATGTGTAGTGACTGCTTATATTAATTACATCAAAGCAACTCGTTATGTAACTCTATCGTACCGCGGCCCTACATCGAAAAACATCGTCGCGTCCTACGAACAGAAGCGAGGCCCAACGAAATAATAAAGTAAGGCAATTTCTTTCTTTACCATTAGGCAACGCAAATACCGAAGGCAAATAAACGTAGAGGTCCTTTAAAGACCTACATATACATAACTCTCTAACGAAAAAGCGTAGGGCTTTTGTCGTTAACTCCACTGTAATCTGCTGGAAATTTCCAACGGATGAGGGTATCAGGCAATCAACCAAGAGCGCTATAGTTTTTTCACAGTTAGCTTTATAAGGCTAACTAACGAAAATATAACGACCTAACCTAACTAATTGTCAAGGGCGTACAGTTGACCTAACGATTGGTTAGGTTAGGTCGTCATATTTTCGTTAGTTAGCCTTATAAAGCTAACTAAAGGAGGTTGGGAGGGGGGGGGGGGTGGCTTTCTTCCATTGATCCGAAATTCTTTTTTAATAGATCAATAGAAAATTGTACACTTTTGTTTTGTATCCAATAAACCTATTTTAGTAAAAAAAAAAAATGTAATCAATTTAGTTTCCAACCACTTAAATTAAATGTTCCTCATATATTCAAAAAGATTTTTACTTGAAATTTTACACACAAGCGTTAAACGAGTTGTACTATATATTGTAGTACTTTAATTGAAATAAACAACTCTGAGCCAAAGTTACTGACATATTAAATGAAGGGCTTACTTTTTTGGGCCCACCGTGTATAATAAACAAGATTGAAAGTATATCAAAGATAGAACGCGCAATACTACAATAGTTTCTTTTCTAAATGTCTGATGGTACGAAACTTCATTTTGAGATGGCTTCAACACAAGCAATAAATCAAAGATGTCTTCTGAAAAATATGAGAGCACTTCGTCATCTCTGAAAAGATTTGAAGGAAAAATTTCATCAAAAGTTCCAGATGATGCCAGACCATCAAGAAACTCAATCTAATGGAGAAAGACGGTGAAAGGTAAGAAACTGTGAAACTGATAGAGAACCCTTCAATTAACTTGAATGTATTTGCATTTATGCATTCAAATACTAAATATGAAACATGAATGTGGTATAGTGGGTCAGTTAACTTACAGTACCTTGTTAGAGTTCCGTGCGTCGGTCTTTCTTCACACGAAGGCCAAGCTGGTGGCCCGGCCTCTAGTCCTGGTTTGGTGGAGGAGAGTTGCTCTCTTGCGCTCTCCACCGTACATAGCCAGGTACACCCGGCTCATCTGATGCCGTTCTGAGCCAGGCATCTAGTCTTCTCTTGCAGACTTCAACTTTGACCCCTGTAACGTTTCTGAGGTCCTTTGGAAGCTGGTTGAAAATTCTTGGCCCCCTGACGACCAAGCTATTTTCCTTCAGAGTTGAGGAAGTCCCTTGTCTGATCTTTAATTTGGGAACACTATATATTCTGCCTTTCCTGTTTTCCATTGTTGTTTGGAAGGAAATTGGGTTTAGTTTGAGGTTTGGTAGCAGTTTTTCGATCACTTTCCGTATGTAGATTATAGTATACCTCTTCTTTCCAGGTAGTACAGATTTAGTTTACGTAGTCTTTCCCAGTAGTCGAGTTCTTTTTATATGGGGGCGTCAAATCTGAGCAGGGTTCAAGTTTTGGTATGATCAGTGTTCTCAGCAGGGGAATCATTACTGTCTTGTCCCTCCTTTTGAACGTTCTTAGTACCTGTCCGGCGACTCTTTTTGCTTTGTTTATTGCTATCTGATTTTGTGTCTCAAATTTGGCATCTTCGGTCATTATTACCCCCAAGTCAACCGCTTTCGTGCTTCTCTGAATTTCTTGTCTATCTGGAGCATAATATGCAGTCTTAAGTTCCTCATTTCTACCATATGTCAAGAGCTGAAATTTCTCGGTGTTAAACTTCATATTGTTGTCTTCTGACCATTTGTATATTTTGTTCGTGTCCCTCTGCAAGGCCTCCACTTCATTTGCATCGCTGATTTTTCTGCTGATCTTTGTATTGTCCGCAAATGATGTTACTATACTGTTGCTGTTTACTCCACTGTCTACGTCTGTTAGCATGATAATGAACAGGAGTGGGGCCAGCACTGTACCTTGTGGTAATGAGCTGCGTACTTCTGATTCTGATGATGATACACTTTGAATTCTGACCACCTGTAGTCGATTTCTGAGGAAGTTGTAGATCCATTTTCCCACTTTGCCTGTTATTACCATATGTTTCATTTTGTGTGCTATTGTACCAAGATCGCATTTGTCGAAAGCTTTAGCAAAATCTGTGTATATGACATCAGAGTTTTCATTGCCTTCAATGCATCTAGGATATTGTTATAATGCTCTATAAGTTGTGATAGGCATGATCTTCCTGATCGGAATCCGTGTTGATTTTCGTTGTTTTCTCTCTGACTATTCTTTCAAATATTATGGTGAGGTGGGACGTCAAGGACACTGGTCTAGTTCTTTGCTTGAGATCTATCCCCGCCTTTATATATAGGGACAATGTTTACTTTTTCAAGATGCTCGGTATTTCCCGTGTCTAGGGATCTTCTCCATATCCAGTATAAGGGTGTAGCTATTTCATTTTTACAGTTTTTAATTAATAGTGCGTTCCATTTGTCCCGACCTACAGCTGAATGCGATTTTATTTGTCCTATAGCTCTCGCTACATCTTCTGGGGTAAAATCAAAGTCTGTTATACATTCTCCTTGCAATTCCTTTTTGAAGAATACATCTATGTCAGGTATCGTTTTGTCACTTTTTGGGGTACTGAATACCGATTCATACTGGGCTCTCAATGTTTCAGATATTTCTTTTAGATCGTGTTAGTTCATTATTTCCTTTCCTTTCCTTAAGTGCCCGATAGTAGCGTGCGTTTTTGTTTTCCTTTTCGCATAGCTGTAGAAATATTTTGGATTTTTCTTTATTGCTTCTACCGCCTTTTCCTCTTCCCTCTCTGTATGACCCTTTATCAGAGTTTATATTTCCCAATCGATTTTCTCCAGTTTTTCTTTTATTACTTTCCTGGCATTGTTGTCTCCGCAATTAGCTAACTTCGTCGCTACTCACTCTCTTTTGTGGAATTTCTTCTCTTTTGCCTCTCTAGCCAGTTCCTCTTTCCTTTTGGCTGTGCTTTCGGAGCACAGTATACTTATAATAATACAGAGGTAGCTCTGATTGAATTTGATTATATTACAAATTTATATATCTAAACTGCATTTTGTCTAGTTATTGACAAAAGTGTTTGCAATTCCAATAAGTTAAGTATGTTACAAAAGTGTCGAAAATGTCTTGGCAAAATGGGCGCAATAAACATCTTGAATACTGTCTATCTTGACAGACAGATTCAGCATAATGTGTTCAATGGACTAATGCTGATAGGTCTACATTGCAGAAAAATATAGTTCCTGCAGATGAGTTCAATGAATTTCTTCCAGAAATAATGCTCTCTCTTATTCTCAACACTACATTCTAAAAAGTCAAAGTTAGTATATAAAAACACAAACAATCTTCATCATAAAGAAGTTCTTGTACTTGGATATTTTGTCGAAACTATTAATTTATTACTCGATACACACATTTGTTTCCATTGGGCAAATGATCAGGTAACAATTCACAAATTTGTAGTGTATCATAAAAACAAGGATGGGGAAATAAATCACACTACAGTAGTTACTGCTTCATAAGCGACTGTCTTGAGCATACAACTTCAGTAGTTTACACTTTCGAGCAGCATTTGATGAAATATGCAGGGCTGGCTCAAGGCTCTGGCTAACCGGGCGGTTGCCTGATATACTGGTGGGTGCCAAAACATGGAGAAAAAAACTTAATAAATGAATAAAAAGAAATCTAAAATATAAAAATCGTCTGACATGCAGTCAAATTGTTCAGGAGTGTATTTTATTTCTGTGGCGAGAGACCTATATTTCTATATCCTATATTCCTCGTTATCCAAATGGGTTACGTTCGGTTACTTGCTTTCGGATAGCGAACAGTAGAACTCGTGTATTAACCCTTTAAGCACTGAATTTTTTTGTAGGGTTAAGTTATGAATGCTTGTATTTGAAACGTTAGCAATTTGTACCTTCAGTCCTTAAAGGGTTAAAGGGGGTTGCGTTCAAAGTGAGGGAAAATGTTGGTCAATTGGGGGCTTTCAGTATCAGCGTAGACAGTGGCAGGCTGCGCTAACTTTGATCCTCGATCCACAGCATCAACAAACGCTCCATATTTTCCATAACTTGGTCCCTTAATCTTGTTAATCTGTGGCACCCTTGGCCGTCACATTAGGGTGTGTCAATTGTGTCACTTTTTTCAAATCAATTTTGGTAGTGAAAATATAGTCTTTTCATGTCAAAACTTGAAATTGGCCAACCAAAATGAAATAAAATAACCCTTACCTACATCAATTTTACCTTAAAGTTTCAGAAATTAACTCTTTTACTAAATAATAGGACATAAATTGATTAACTATTCATCTGTCACAGAATTATCCCACTGATCGCATATGGAGTGTTTTCAAGGTCATATATCATGTCATCCCATAAGTAATGTCGTTTTTTTGCATTGCTAAACTCGCGTCGTGTTTGCACACGTTTCTCTGTATATTTTGTGGAAAACTCGAATTTTTGTGTTTAGACATGTTACTTCTCACTCTAAGCGAAGTTTCATCGTGTTAGCAATCTTCGTTTATTTCACCCTTACGGATAAGATGGAGGTGTCAGAGGAACACACCAGGCATGTAATGCTTTATGAGTTTAGAAAAGGAAATAACGCGACTGCAGCCGCAAAAAAATATTCAGGATATTTATGGGGAGGAAGCTTTAAATGTAAGGAAATGTCAGTGATGGTTCCAGAAGTTTAGGTCTGGTGGCTATAGCTTAACTGATGAAGCGCGCTCGGGCCAACCTGTTGAGTTCAATGATGACCTTCTGATAGCTACACTCGAAGAAAATCCTGCTGTAACTGTTGAAGAACTTGCCCAGCGACTAAATTCGACCGGTTCCACAGTTCATCGCCACCTGCAACGACTGGGAAAAGTGTCGAAACTTGGCAAGTGGGTTCCCCATACGTTGTCACCAGACAACTATAGAGATCGCATGAACATTTGCTCTTCATTGCATTTTTGGCAACTTCAAGCACCGTTTCCGAATCGACTCATTACTGGGGATGAAAATTGGGTGCTTCATCACAATGTTAAGCGTCATCGGCAGTGGGTCAGTGCTGGGGAATCTGCTACACCACAGCCAAGAGGACATCTGCACCCCAGGAAGGTTTTGCTGTGCGTTTAGTGGGATATTCAAGGAGTGGTTCATTTTGAACTGTTGTAGCCCAATCAAACCATTACAACCGAAGTCTACTGTCAGCACCTTCAAAGACAGAGCGTTGCATTGCAAACAAAACGTCCTTCTTTGGCCAATTGCAAGGGTGGTGTGTTTCAACAGGACAGCGCGCATCCTCATACTGCTCAAATCACTACTGCCAAAACTGAACAGCTTGGTTGGGAAAAAATGCCACATCTTCCGTATTCACCAGACCTTGCACCATCAGATTACCACCTATTCAGAAGTTTTCAAAACTACCCTGACGGGAAAGAACTTGAAAGTTCGAGGCTATCAACATTGCCCTCTCCGAGTTTTTTGCTTCTAAACCGAAGAAATTTTATCAATATGGAATTGAAATGCTTGTAGAGAGGTGGCAGAGAGTCATAGAAAGTGAAAGAAAATATAAAATTGATTAAAATTTATTTTGATGCAGTTTTATTTTCATTTGGAAATAAAGGTAAAAAAACGACATTACTTATGGGACGACCTGATAGTTGTTGTACAACGTACAAGTCACAACATGAAGAGAACTGTCCCTCACTCTCAGTCCTCAGTTGCCTCTTAGATGTCATAGACGGTGGTTTGCTGTTATTGCTCTTGTACCTACTTCATAGTTATTCTACTAGACGAATACTACAGTTTAACTGTAAGTATGGATTATTGATTATTACAATTATTTATCATCATCATATTCTTCTGTTTAATTATGTTGTAATCCCATGAAATATTTTTTTTATTGAATTTTAGAACATCGAATGACTAAACTTTGAAACATCGTAATTGATATAAAATACTTAAATGTTTTTCTTTCTTTTCAGATATTCCTAAGATGCCAAAATTTAAGACAAGAGGTCAGTCATCATGCCATTTGAGCCTGTTAGTCAGTACAGGCAAGGAGCTTCCCGTATCAGAACTACCAACAGTGCGAGACATGCTGAGACTAGGGTTACTCCTTCGTGATCAAAATACAAAGGACAGAAGGAACTACACAGAGAAAGAGCTCATAAGGGACATGATTCCCCCTCTTCTGCATCAGTGGAAAAAAGCTAATGTGTTATTCAAACCACCTGTACTCAATCAGTATAGAACTATTGAGCTAAAATTAACAAAGCTGTGGCACAAAGCAGTTGAGACATCACTTGGTAAAGGAAAACTAGCAAAGAAAAATAAATTTCTGCACACACTTGATACTCTTCTTGACGTTTTTAACTGCCAGTGCCCCATAGACTTGTGTTCTGAAGCCAATTGTTCTCCCTCATGCAGAAGAGAACCTCACCCTCACATTGATTGTCGCTGTCCTCGTGAGAAGACCCCTGTTTTGGTGCTGGCTTTCATAAAGGCAGGAGGCCAAGGAAGTATGCAGATTGGTTCGGCAGATTATTCAGAAACCAAAAAACAGATTGTTATTGCTAAGAAAAAAGAGAAAATCCGAGAGGGAAGAAAGGAAGAAAAAGAAGAGTGAAGAAGCCACCCAGAGAGATGAAGAGCTCTATCAAGAGGTTTCTCACTTCTTTGAAAGCTCTTCAGATGAACAGAAAGAAGCAACACCAGATGATAGCTCCAAAATGCCATCTGAACCTTCGCCGAAGAGAATGAAATACAACCATACGGAGCAACGAGAGACTGCAGAGATTGCCACTGCCGCTTGGATAGATTCAGGCCTCATCAGCCGAGAGGATACATCCTTAGTGATAGATCATAATAAGATAAGAAGAGCACAAGAAAAAATAATGAAGGAAATATCTGATCAGCATGAAAAAGATTTGGAGGAGTCTCTCTTGCCTCTTGCTTGATGGAAGAAGAGATGACACAAAAGTTCTCCTAGAGATAGAGGGAATGGACAGAAAGTTTCCCGGTCTCATCAAAGAAGAACACTACTCTGTGTGTTCCGAACCTGGTGGCCGCTATTTGTTTCACTTTGTTCCTGAAGCAGAAGTATAAGGCAAGAAACACGCAGAGGCAATTACTGATCAAATAATATGTTGGCTTCAAGAAAGAAGACTTGAAAGTTCACTGCAGGCCGTTGGTGGAGACTCAACTGCGGTGAACACTGGATGGCAGGGCGGTGTTATGACGCATTTAGAGAAAAAACTTGGAAGGCTTGTTTGGATTGTATGTGATTTGCACACAGGGGAACTACCTCTTCGTCGTCTTATCCAGGAACTTGATGGTCCTACAAAGAGCAACAAGTGGTCAGGCCCCTTGGCAACATGCTAGATGAAGCAACGGAATTAGAAATAAATACAAAATTTCCAAAGGTCGAAGAGGCCCTCCCCTTCCAGTGTTGTCTGAAGAAGTTATCAAAGACCTCAGCACGGATCAATCTTACGCTTATCGTATTGTTCAAGCAATCAGATCAGGAGAGTTGCCTCAAAATCTGGCTCTCTTGGAGATTGGACCCATAAGTCACAGTCGTTGGTTAACTAGAGCGATTCGTTTCTGCAGGATTTGGGTTTCCAAACATGCAATGAAGGGCAAAATGCTACAGAATTTGATGTTGATTGTTGAATTTATTATTGGGTTTTATCTTCCTCACTGGTTCAATGTAAAACTTAATCCAATGTGGATGGAGGGGCCCAACCACATCTTGTTTCAATTACAGCTACCGACAACCCAAAGGAAAGTAGTGGTGGACATCGTGTTACCTGTGGTGAGAAGGTTCGCTTGGTATGCTAGGCCAGAGGCAGTTTTGCAAGCAATACTCTGCAGCCAATGTACCAAAGAGCGAAATGAGGCTGTAGAAATCATTCTAAAGCTTAGAGGAACATCACTAGATGATGACCAGCTGGGAGACTGCTCTGTTCAGACAAGGAAGGTACCTCCGATAAACGTCAATGCCACAAAATTGTCAGAATTAGTTAACTTGAGTTCGGAAGTTTTGGAGCCACCACTTACAACATGTATAACAAACAAAGATTTAACACAACTTAGAGAGGACCGAATGCAAGTGCCAAAGTGGCCTTCTCACACTCAGAGTGTGGAGAGATGTGTGAAAATGGTCACAGAAGCAGCTAGTCAAGTTTACAGTCACGAGAGGCGAGAAGGCTACATCAAAGCGCAAGCAGCAAGCCGAATGCTGATGTCAAGGAACCGCAGCAAAAAGGACATGACTGCATTGGTTACTTTCAAATAAAGACACTGAATGATATCTTATTGCCACTTTAAATGTTGATAGGATATTTGCGCACATTTGTTATTTTGTTACGAATTTACAGAAAAATGAATTTTTTTAATTAAAATTGATGTAGGTAAGTTATTTTTTATTGTTTTTGAAGCAAGGATATTATTTTGTATGCCAAATGATTACATTAAATTGCTACCAAATCACATGATTTTCAATTTAGTCATTTCACCCCCAAAATTGACACATGTTACCGTCACATCCTCGGCACTTTTCCTTAACCGTTGCTGCATTTTTCGTTATTGTTGCCACTGTCGAAACTGGTAATCCAACGGCATGTCCGATTTTTGTAGGGCCTTCACCACGTTCATGCCGCTTAACTTCTAATTTCACTTCCATGCGCGGTCTCTTGGCATGGGCGGGTGTACTTGGCGAGTCAGAAGATTCGGATAAACGAGAGTTGAGTTCGGTTACTGAACACTGAGTGTCAATATAGGTTACTCGGATAAGCGGAAATTCGATTATCGAACATTCGAATAGTGAGGGATACCTGTATTTCTCGTTTATCATTATTATGAAAAACATTAAAATGATAAAGTCTTTAGGGCGCTGACATACCTTGAGCCGGTACTGGAAAGATGTAAAAGAACAATTCCCTAATGTACAAAAACAAAAGTGCATTATTTATTTAATGGCTGTGGTGGCCAATACAAGAACAGATTTAATTTGAGCAATCTGTGCTATCATGAACAGGATTCTTGTTTAAAGGCTGAATGAAATTTCCTTGCTACCAGTCATGGCAAAAATGCTTGTGATGGTACTGGAGGAACTGTCAAAAAGGGTGTAGCAAAGGCTAGTTTGCAATGAACTGATGCTGATCACATTTTGACACCAGGAGCTTTTTGTGATATCTGCATCAAGCACTTTGATGTAATCAAATTTTTCTGTTTCAAAAGAGAAAGTTGCAGCTACTAAACTACATCTGTCTAGTAGGTTTGATGCAACTTTAGCAGTGAAGGGTACAAGAGGATACCACAGAATTGTACCAAAGTCAAAGAATCAGATACTGTAAAGGCTTCTCAGACTTCAGATACTATTCAAGAGAATTCTAGTTTATTCAGAATTAGTAGAATTGAACAGGATGTGAGCAATCTGCCAGTTAACAATGAAGACAAAGTATCATACTGGCCAATATGTTGCCTGCAATAATAATAAAGTTTTGCTTGGAATAATTTTAGATACCGTACTTCAGAGGAGTTTGGTAACTATCAAAGTTAGCTTCTTGACCTCTTCAGGAAGTCCAAATAATTATTTTACACAAAATGATGATATTTGCTAGATAAGAAAAAGAATTTATGCCATGTCAAATCCAAATATCCAGCCTGGCATTAAAATTATTTACGCTTTCCATCCAAAAGAAATCAAAGCAGTGGAGCCAAGGGTGAACTTAGAATAATGCCTGGACTTCTCAATTTGTGTACATATTGGTTAACCTTGGTTTTGCTTCCGCCCGAACTGTTCATTCTGACGAAGGTCAAGCTTGTCACTCCACCTTAGACCTACAGTTTAATGTGGAATCCGAACCACGCCCCACCAACAGCAGCACAGCGTCTTGACCACGAGACTACCCAGGGTACCCATTTATTTATCAGACTTTTTTTTTTTTTTACCGTGTAGGAGGATGAACAGCTGGGTTTTGCTCCGCGCCGCCTGCCGTCACCGGGTCTCGATCCCGGAGCCGATGAATTCGTAGTCAGCAATGCTAACCAATGCACCACCGGATAAATATATGAAATGGCTGTCTGTAAATAGCTCGGAATTTTGAGTACAAATCGCGCGATATTATTGTTCCTCCTTATAAATAATTAATTAGACCCCATTTGGAGTATGCGGATCCAATTTCGGAATCCGCATATGCGAAAAGATATAGACAAAATCGAGAGTTCAAAGACGAGCAACCATGATGATTCCGTCGCTTAGGTCGAAGTCGTACGAAGATAGGCTTGAGGAGTTAAAATTGACTTCACTCGAGACTAGGAGGATAAGGGGTTATCTAATCCAGGTTTTTAAAATTATGAATGGGTTCTATAACGTAGATAGAGATAGCTTTCTCGAAATATCTCAATATAATAAGACTAGAAATAACGGGTGTAAGTTGACAAGTAGAAGGTTCGAGACAGCAGTTGCCAAAAACTTTTTTACGTATAGAATAGTAAATAGCTGGAATAGTTTGTCGGTAAAAGTAATTAGTAGCACGTCTATAAACATGTTTAAAAATCGATTAGAAGCATATGTCGATAGATTGAGTATAGTTTAAGGTAGTAAAATTAAGACTTTGTGGTTCGGAACCCACGTAAAATTGTAGGTCCTCTCCGCCACCACGGAGGACATGCACAATACACAATTACGAACACGGTTAGGTAGAGCAGCCAGGAGTGGATCCTAGGGTCTTTGTTTGTCTGAAACATTATAACAAATACGAAACGTCATCTAAATGTTCCTGTTAAATGATGTCTTTTTGTAAGTTTTGTTGGACTGTACTTATACTTGTGAATAAAGTTCTTCATTTGATATGAATAAGTTTTTTCTCACTTGTCTACTATTGTAAGGCGTATATTTACATACCACCTCATTCAATATATTAACTCATAATAAGGATGGTAAGTAAAGTGTTAACGAATAACTATAGAAAAGTGAAATGCTATTATTTTTCAGCGAAGTTAGCGTCATTTAAACCTAAAAAAACAACCTTTAGATACTAAAACACAGTTTGTTTTTTTTCCTCGCTTTTCACTGAAGGAGAGAGTTGAAGTTTAATTTCATTCAAAGAAAATTTTTCACTTATATCAAGGGGGGGAGGTCCCCCAAACTGAAAACGCTACCTGTAACTTTTTATTCATTGACTCTTAGATATTTCTTGTGCTTATAATGATTTATTCTTTGAGAAATTCTCTTTCAGATGCACTTCCAATTATTCTTCTATCTGAATCAGGGACAGATACGATAATTTGAAGTTCAGTAGTATGTGGAACCACCTAAACTAGGAAGGGGGCGCGCGCCATAAATTTAGAACCATAACTCCAACAGAACTATAATTTTATATTTTGCGTTTGTTGGTTTAGAGTTTAGACAATACCATATACCAAATTATAGGAAAACTGAAGATGGTGTGGTGTCATGCACTGCATGATTTGTCCTGGAATGGCCCCTTGGTTTAATCTTGGCTTGTTCAAAAAATTTTAATTGAAAACATTTTATTCAGAAAGGAACAAAAGTGAGTTTTACAATTTTTAGACATTTGATATGACATTAATATATTCACAGTACTCTCATCTGAATATGCCCTTGGATGATAAAAAATAACGATAGCAATAATAATAAATACAATATAAAGTTTACAAAATGTTACACAACTTCAAATTAAATGATTTATTGCACATTTACAGTAGTAGAAAATAAATGATGCTAAATAAAAAATATAAAAATTCTAGAAATTATTACAAAATTAAACGTAATTAATGAAATTAGTATATGTATTTTAAATAGTTGATTACAAAATGGGAACTTCATTACTAAGGTTGGTAGTAGTGAACTTGTACATCAGTAGGAGTTAATGAAGTGCTTTTTTAGTGACTCGTGATATATGTTTAGTGATGAAACTTGCCTGATATGGATGGGAATTGCATCCTATACATCTGCTCCTTTGAAAGAGAGCATTTCCTGCATTTTTTATTGTACAGGGTGTCCCGTAAGTCTGGACCCATAGGGATTTATAATATATTTTTTTATTATGTTATTATTATTATTTTTTTATTATTTTTTATTATGATTTTTATTTGTGGGGCCACTTGAAAGCCAAAGTGTACGAGGTCAAACTTCAGAACATTTTCCACTTTAAAGCACGCATTGTGGAGGCGTGTCAAGAAATTTCTGCGACTGTGATTCAGAAAGTGCTGTCGCAGTGGAGATTGCGTCTTCAACTATGTGTGCGACACAACGGCGGACACTTTGAACAGATTATGTAATAAATTTTTGGACTATTTTGAATTTTATTATTTTTCCCTATGGGTCCAGACTTACGGGACACCCTGTATAGTTAGGTTGGTGTATAAAATCCCTGGCCATTCTGGTGTTATAACGATGATGTATTTGATTTGGGGTGATTACTCTTTGAATGGATGATGCATGTTGATTTTTATTGATAACTTTTAAAATATTTAGTTCTTTAAACATTGGAGAAGCGTGACTTTGTTGTCATTATTCAAGAGAGTTCGCAGATATTTTTTGTGAATTGCTTTCAAAGGATGTTTTATATATTTCTTTGAGCTACCCGCCCCCATGCTGTAATGTACGAGGCTAGGCTGAAAAGTAATGCCTCCACTCAAAAATTTTTTTAAACGGGTTGAAGGATTTTATCGAAACAAGCAGGTATGTATGTACCTTTCAAATATTCTGCGCGATGATTCCTTATTTCACGAAGGTCAAAGCTTGTCGCCCCTCCTCTCTCAGAGTATTCTTTGTATTCTTCAAAACGACACATTTACTTTTCTATAAAATCACCCTCTACCTTAACTTCTTCGTCAGACTCGTAGCAATTTCCACGGAAGGAGATGTTCTTTAAGTTTAGGAAAGAGGGGAAAATCGTATGGTGCTAGATTGGGACTATATGGTGGATGCGGCACGACGGTGAATTGCAGATCCTCACTTGCTTCTCGTGTTTGAACACTGGTGTGAGGCCGTACGTTGTCATGGTAAACAATGACTGCGTTTTTGTTGGGTGCGAACCCTCCTGATCCGTTTTTTCAACTTCTTCAGTTTCAATATAACGTGCGGAGTTGATTGCTGTCCCTCTTTCCGTAAAGTCTTCGAGAACACCACCATTGATATTCCAAAACACAGTCATCATCACTTTTCCAGCCGATTTTTTAACGTTGAATTTTTGTGCCGATATTCCATGGATTGCCGTTTATTTTTAGGGTCATAACGGTGGACCCACGTCTCATCTCCTGTCACAATGCTGTGCAGAAATTCATCTCCTAGAATACTGATAATGTGTCCCACTTGCTCTTTGGAGATATCGAGCATTGCAGCAATTTAATTTTGTTTAATGCGACGATTCTTCCACTTCGCGGTTTGTCTCGCAAATCTTCTTGCCCTGTTTCTCCTCCTTTACACTGCCTCGCCCAACGTCGAACGGTACTCGCATCAACACACTGTCTGCAGTACATAGCTTGCATTCACCGATGAATGTCTATGGGAGTAACACTTTCCGCGGTCAAAAATTCAATTACGGCACGTTGCTTGAAGCGAACGTCTTTACTCTTTTCCATTGTAATCGATACTGAACCAACGTGTGGTATTAATGTAGGCTATAACACAAAACCGGTTTTATCTGGTTACCTTTACACAACCTGGAATGGGGTGGGGATATCAAGTTACAACACAAAACCGGTTTTATCTGGCTACCTCTACACAATCGACTTATTGAAGTGGAGGCATTACTTTTCAGCCCACTCTCGTAATATAATAAATGCGGATGGATTAAAGAATAATATAAGGTAAGCAGTGCGTTTCCAGATACCTTGATATTTTGGACGTGATATGGTATACTTGACTTTTGAAATTTAGTTTTCTGTCTAAATTAATGCCAAGTACTTTAATCTCATTCACCCTCGCACGTGCAATACTGCCAATACAGTAAACTCTCGCCGTTCGCGGTCAATTTATTGTGGTAACCTCTCGCAGATGGCGGGCGAGGCGCTCGACTATTCGCGGGTCGCAGCGAACAAAGTAGTTTCCGCGGAAGAATACAGACGCCATTTTATCTCCCACGTAGCGTCACTCTGAGTTTGCCAGGGTCCCGCAAGGTTGTTCCGTGTACCTCATGATTTTATTTACTATTTATACTACCACCACAACTCCGTCATCTTCTGATGACTCTTATGATCCTCAACCGGGATCATCAACACTAACTCCCTCAAAATCCTCCATCATCAACTCATCTTTATCATCATCATGACTGGGATAACTTATTTATGGGTAATGACGCAAAATTTCCATTGGGAGATGTTTAAAAGTTTTTTGAATACTGAAAAGGAGTTTATTCCTCGTAGGCCCAAGCGCGCTAGAAATCATGGTAGGTCCAAATGGTGGACTACAGAAATAGGCGAGTTCATAAACGAGCGTAACAGAGTGTATAGACTTAATAAGCGCAATGGCACGGTAGCTAACTTTAATAGATATATCGAGCTTAGACGTCAGGTTAAAAGATCAGTTAGGAATGCTAACTTGCTAAGCGTAATTTAGAGATACTTATAGCTGCGGATAGTAAACTAGGCCCTCTAGTGGACGCTAACAGCGCTTTGGCTTCAGACGCTCAGGCGATGGCGGGTATTTTTAACAACTTTTTTGCGACAGATTTTACTGTAGACGTAAATAATGTCCCCGATGTGGACGATATCGTTCCATTTAGTAGAGTATTTTGAATGAAATAACTGTTTATCCTAGACATTTGAAAGACGTTATCGTAGGCCCCTTAACGAAGATTTTTAATCAGTCACTGGAGGCGGGGATTATTGCTGAAGACTTCAAATTAGCTAACGTTAAGCCCATTTTTAAAAAAGGCAACCGCACAGTAGCTAGCAATTATAGGCCTATTAGCTTAACGTCAATTGTCGGTAAACTTTTGGAATCCGTAGTTAGGGATCGTATCATCGATCACTTAGAAAGTCGTGATTTGATTAATAGTAGTTAGCATGGGTTTCGACGCCATAGATCTTGTTTAACTAATTTGTTGAGTTTTATAACGAAATAGTACGCAAATACGATAGGCAGAGAGAGGCTGACGTTATTTATTTAGATTTAAAAAAAGCGTTCGATACAGTTCCGCATAGAAGATTAATTGCGAAGGTTAAAGCACACGGTATACGCGGTCAGGTAGCTAACTGGTTAGAGGAATGGCTTCGTGCTAGGAAACAGGGTCGTTGTTAATGGTAGTGAATCGGGGTGGTTGGATGTACGTAGCGGTGTACCTCAGGGTTCAGTTTTATGCCCATTGCTATTCGTATCTACATTAACGACATAGATGTAGGCTTGACCAGTAACGTGTCAAAATTCGCGGACGATACTAAAATAGGCGTAAAGTTCTTAACGTGGACGATAGAAATAGGCTTCAAGACGATGTAAATAGGATTATGGAGTGGACGGATAAGTGGCAGATGCAATTTAACGTAGACAAATGTAGTGTTGCATATAGGTTCTCGTAACAATAATTACACGTACACAATGGATGATAGACAGTTAGCAAGCGTTGACGAGGAAGTAGATTTAGGGGTACACGTATCTAAGGATTTAAAAGTTAGGAACCAGTGCCTGGAGTCTTGCGCTAAAGATAATAGGCTGTTAGGCTTCATAGCGCGTAATTTCAAATTTAAATCGAAGAATATTATATTACCCCTTTACAAGTCCTAGTCAGGCCTCATTTAGAATATGCCGTTCAGTTTTGGTGCCCGTATTTGCGTGAGGATATTGATAGGTTAGAAAGGGTTCAGCGACGCGCCACGAAACTAATTCCGTCATTACGCAACAAGTCTTTCGAAGATAGGATTAAAGAGTTAGACTTGCATCCACTCGAAACTATGAGATTGAGGAGGAAGCTTATTGAAGTTTCCAAATCGTTAATAAAATCGATACCGTAAATTTTGACAAACTGTTCACTTTCGATAATAGCAATACTTGTAATAAGGGATTTAAGTTACGTGGCAGACGTTTCATTACTAACATCGCTAAAAACTTTTTTACGTTTAAAGTAATTGATAAATGGAATAATCTTCCCACATCCGCACATACGCACTAACAACCACCCCTCTCTCTTGATCCACTTTTATTCTAACCTACATAAGCCTTGAACTCGCTTCCTTACACTCTTTCACACATTCCCATAGCCCATCACGTATCAGAAGCGCAACCCCGTCCCTTACCCTTACACTCTCCCAACCCCATACACTAAAGATAAAGGTATAGATAAACTATAAGAGAATTTACTTTCTAGTCATTTATCCATACCATTGGGTATTTGAGGATAAAAGTTGGGAATTGATGCAGAAAAGTCAGTGTCGTACGGGACATGAATAATTGAAGATTTACACATTTCTAGCAGAATTATCAAATTATTATTCGGGCAAGTTAGAAAATCCTGACTATCATGCTTAGCAAACATCCAGGTGTGCAAGAAAAAAAAAAAAAATTTCAGTTGTACGGGACATAAACGGTAACTACTTTTTACGCAAAATTATGGAATAATCGGTTTAGAAAATTTCAATTTATAATATTTGTGCATGAAGGCTGATCTATCTTAAAGCTAAGACAAGTACCACGGCTATTGAAGGGTTGAAACATTGACAAAATAGTAATTTGGCAAAAAAAAATCTGACTGATTTCAGAAAATATAGCATTTTGGGCTTTGAAAAAGATGAAAGGCAAATGGATTGAAACGCTTTGATTTTCTCCTGTTCATGTCCACCTTTTCATGGAATTGCCCAATAGTAATGAGCCAAGAATAGATCCGTGTGGGACTCCATTAGTTAGGATCGACTGGTCGGATAAATTATCTTTTAATTTGATGTACTGATGATTTGAGATACGATTTAAACCAATCAAATATATTCCCTCTTATTCCGTATATGTAAAGTTTATTCAGTAAGATTTCATGTGCATCAAATGCTCATTTTCTAAGAGCATGTTTAATTGTTTATTACATCTTCCACTGTATGTCCACCTCTAAACCCAAATTGTGTTTTAGTTAAAGCATCGTACTTGATTAAGTATTTGGTAAGTTTATTGTACACGATTTTTTCAAATACTTTACTTAAAGTTGGCAATAAGGAAATGAGGGTAATAGTTATGGAGTGTTTGGGTTTCCCGACTTAAATACGGGACATACTCTAGCTTCCTTTAGACTTTCAGGGAATATACCTAGTTTTATGGATTCATTCATTAGCTTAGCGAGTGGTATTGCAGTTTCATCGGGTACAAATCTGTATATTTTTACTGAGATTGTATTGATGTAAGAATCTTTAGTGTTTAGATTGTTCTAATGCTATTCGCAATAGAGAGGCGACTTTCAGAAGATACCACTACCATCCAACTCCTGAATTTCTACCAGGAATTATGCAAAATCTGTCCTTTGACTCACCAAAATTTCCTTCATCAGACAAAAATGTGAAAACCTATCTAATTCTAATTCTTTTCGCTCTTTCTGGCACCAAGCCAAGAACCTCTCCAACAATTTTACTACTACTTCTTTCCCTCCTGTTTTCCATTGTGACAGCTAAGTTGCCTTCTCTTCTGATAAAGCTGAACTCTCTGTTCAAACTTTAGCCTTCAAATCAACCCTCCTGAATGATACTAGAAGTTCCTCCACCTCCTGACTATCTCTGAAATTAGAAAGATGTTTTTTCCGTTTCAGCTGAGTTCAACTTTAAGAAGGCGTACAGTCCTGATGAGGTCCCTCCTGTTGTTCTCAAGAACAATGTTTCTGTGCTGACACCCTGCTTAGGCAAACTCGTCTTTGTCTTTCATGTGGTACTTTTCTTTCCTGCTGGAAGCTCGTTCACATTCAGCCTCTCCCAAAGAAAGTCTCCTGCCAAACATCTAACATTCCCTTTCCCCATCCCCCGAGAGTACTTCCTTGGTTGATTGGTGTCTACAATATCGTGCAATTGTTCATTTCTAAAATTTTTTAATCTATCCTTAATAGGAAGATTCTTAAACACCTCTCTACTCACAATCTCCTTTCAGATCATCAGTATGGGTTCTGCAAGGGACGCTCTACTGGCGATCTTCCTGCATATCTCTGACTCTTGGTTATCCTCCTTTCAGGATTTTGGCGAAACCATTGCTATTGTGCTAGCCATATCAAAAGCTTTTGATAGTCTGACACAAATCCTTAATTTCCAAAATGTCCTCCTCCAGTTTCCATCCCTCTATTTATGCTTTCATGTCTGATTTTCAGAATTAAAAGTGGTGTTCCTTAGGGTTCTGTCTTGTCACCCAATATTTCTTTTATTTATCAATGATCTCTTATGTTCCACTTCCTGTCCTACCGACTCCAATGACGATTCGACCCTTCACTTCACCCTCTACACAAAGCGTCCCTCTCAACAGCATGAGATGGCTACATCGCACCTGACCTCTGATCTTTTGACAAGAGTATCTCTGATTGGGGCAGAGAAAATCTTGTGTTTTCAATGCCTCAAAAACCCGGTTCCTCCATCTGTCTACTCGTCACAATCTTCAACAATATCCAATTCAATATTTCATCTTCTCTTAACATTCTCAGCATTTCCTCTTCTCAATCTTTCCTGGAAAGATCACATATACTCTTTTTAAATAGCTTCTAAGAGGTTTGGTGTGATGTACTAGCTCCGCAGTTTCTTCACCCCCGTTCAATTGCTGTCAATGTACAGTAGGGTGGTCCAAGGTAATAGGGTAAAACTTCAAAATAAAAAATTCACTGTTGGCTGTATGCGCCCTTGTTCCACTATGTGACAAGAATTTACAGGCGAAAAACCAACAAGAACGGAAGTCGTTTAGAGGTCGCACCAGATTTTTTTTTCCCCATCATCTATTTTTCAGAAATTTGGCTGGAAACGTTGTTCGCGGCAGGGCCGGTTTTAGGGGTGTGCAAGGGGTGCACCGCACCCGGCCCAGCGCTTGGACCGGTCCATCCTCGCCTCAAGAGGAAGAAAGCCCACGTGCTCATCACCCCAGAGGTCGTCATGTCTCTAGACAGTCAACATCAGCGACCGGAGCGCGACCTTCATCCTCAGTGCGGCCGCCAAGCTCTTGGGCAAAACCTGGACGACGTCTCTTTATTCAGCAGCTTCGTGCGACGTGTGCGGATGACGACCCGCAGGCCGTAACCGAAGCAGACAAGGAGACCTTCTCGCCGGACGCGCCTCTTCTCCTCCACTGGGACGGGAAACTCCTGCCAGACATCGTCTGAGGCCAGGAGAAGCTCTTGGAAAAGAGCTGATATGGGTGGAATGCTACCAGCACATCTTCGAGACTGTTTGCATACGTGTTTTCTCTCACCTTTGGCACTCTGGAAGACCAGATATATGTCTTCTTAAGCGATTCAAACAGCAGTGACCTTTCCTTGAAAAGGCCACAGTCAAGGCGGCGGAAGAGGTTTCTCACCGGCCCCCTTTCTGACCTCCGGGAAGAGCTCTCGTACTGCAGGGTGGCCCTTGCATCCTCCTTCCCAAGGGAAGACTACGTCGAGCTCCTTCAACTGTGCTTCGTCTTCCTCGGGGGGGGGGATGGAGATTGCAGATGTGCACTTCAGGGCACCGGGTGCTGTGCACCAAGCCTGGTGGATAGCAAAAGCCATTTACGCCCTAAACATCTTCCTTTTCAGGGAGCAGGTCACCCTCACCGCCAGGAAAAAGAACGGCATCACGGACCTTTGCCTCTTCATTGCTGTACTCTACTGCAAGTTTTTGCACGAGGCCCTCCTAGCCGTGAGGGCGCCTGCCAACGACCTCAACTTGATTTCCGCCTTGGCAGCTTACCCTGACCATCGCTTGGCTAATGTGACGCTGAAGGCCATATACCGCCACCTCTGGTAATTGGCCGGTGTTGGTCGGACTCACCCTCTTCGACTCCCGCTTGGATGACGGGGTGAAGGCTAAGATGGCAGAGAACATGAAGCTGCCAGCGAAGACGAAGAGCTGGAAAAGACGAAGGCAAGAGATTCAAGCCAGGCACCACCATCGAGGTCCTGTTTACGCAACAAACTAAGAACATCTTTGACGTCCTGGCATTAACGGGAAGGAAAAGGTAGTTGTTCCTGGCCAAGGGCTCAGGGTAGTGGTCCGCGTGCCCTGCGTACCAGGAGCTAAAGGAGCGGGCATCAGAAATGAAGGTCATGAACGACTGTGCGGAGCGAGGAGTTGCACTGATTCAGAAGTACAACTCCACGATCACAAAAGACAACAGAAACAATTCCTCCTCCCGTGCAGTCAACCTCCACCGGAAGTCCATGCCAGCACCTCGGAAATCGAACCTCAAAATTTAAACCTAGATGGATGGCAATGAAATGTCATGTATTTACTTGTCTTGCCTGGTATAATAAAACTCATCGTTACGACCTTCCTTTTCTTAATATGTCGCCTTTACAAGAATTTGGAAGATTTTGTTTTTATTCCAATACACAAAAAGGTAACTTTTGGCGCAACCCCTATATATTACCCAAATAAGTTAAAATTTGACAAATATTCCTTGGGCGATACCTAACAAGGGCGGCTACAGCCATGATTGAAATTCTCTCTCACATTTTCGTATCACCTTACTGGACACGGGTTTTGTCCTTCCCTGTATGGAGTACGCTTCTCATATGAGGGGTGGCTCAACCCACACAGCACTACTTGACCAAGTGAAATCAAAGGCTTTTCGTCTCACCAATTCCCTGCCTCTTACTGTCTTCAATCTCTCTCTCTCTCTCTCTTCCCCGCAGTGTTGCTTCTCTCTCTCTTTACTATCGCTCTTATAACGGACACTGCTCTTCTGAACTCACTAACTGCACGCCTCTCTTAATGACAGCATGCAGTACCCTACTCTCAACACACCCATTCCTTTTCTGTCCAACTCTCTAACGCAACGGTTAATCGGTATTTTCAATCTTTCATCTACTCAACCAATCAACTCTTGAAACAATCTTCCTCAATCCATCTTTCCCCGTGTTTATGACATTCAATCTTTCAAATGCAGTGTCCAGGCATCTCGAAAACCTTGGACCTTGATTTTGGCTCTCTTCTTCTATTCGCCTTTGGCCCCTTCTTCCTGCATAAAAAAAAAAAAATGCTTAATTTAAAATTACAGTAAACCCTCGTCCAACGCGGGGGTTAGATTCCTCGAAAACGGCTCGTTAGGTAAATCCGCGTTGGACACGCTTAATACCTTATGGGATAAATGGGGATACGTGAACGCGGCCGGGTAGTCTCCCATTAATACTTAGACGGGTAGATTTTTATTCACACACAAATGAATTTCCCTACTTATATTGTATATGAAATAAGAACATAATAAAATCATAATGATATTTACATAAATAAAAATATATTAAATGAAAATAGCACGTATCTTTTCTTCACTCTTTTGGATGGTGCGTATGGTAAGATTCATTCACGTGATACTCGCGGCCAAGTGATGTTATGCTCATACCACCGCGCAACTTGTCTAGAATCTTTATTTTTTCGGCTAATGTCATAACCTTACGACTTTTCTTCTTTTCACTATCACTCGCGGATGCTTTACGTTTTGGTGTCATACTGCTGTCTAAGGGTAATAGCAAATCAACGGCAAAATACGACAAAAACAATCCAACACAACTTCACTGAACTTAACGCGGTAGCGGAAATTGAGACAAAGGGTGATGCGAGGGGTAACGCGAGAGGAAGGGAGATGCGGGAGTGTTGGAGAATGTAGGAGAAAACACTAGAGCGCGCATTGGCACGCGTACAGTACTACTGTATTAGTGTGTGTTTGGCGGACCGTGTATAATCAAATTTTCCGCTTTCGGCAAATAATTGTTCGCATTTACTTTTCTGTGTATAAGCAAATTCGCGCTGGACAAACGCGTTGGACGAGGGTTTACTGTATATAACATTCTGTAAACTTTATATTGTATTTATTATTATTATTTTTCTCTTGTTAACACCATTACTATTATTTGCCACTTTCACTATATTTATGTAATAAATAAACTAAATGCCATTAATTTTGCTTAAAGAGCCTCCATCCTTCCAAGGCCATATTCAGATGAGAGTACTGTGAATATATTAATGCTATATCAACTATCTAAAAATTGTGAAAGTGTCGCTTGTATTCTTTCCGAATAAAGTTTTGAATCTTGAATATTTGTAACTTCTACCAGTTACTTTTTTCTGTTATGGCAAAACGTTAGTAGCTACTCTTTTCACAAGCCTTCCTCGATGTACAGTTGCCCACATATGTAATGTTCTTCGCCTCACAAGCGACTTCGTACATGTGGCAACGCCGCAGTGATAGTCAAGGTACCCCAACTCGAGGAAGGTGGGGTGGAGGGGGGACAACCGAGTCCAACAACATATAACACAGACATATATATCTAAAGGACAATTGAATGTGCAGTCACTGACATACAGGTAATAATAATGTAATGTCTGTAAAAAAAACTAAATAGGGTTATGGTTTATTGCAGTCACCATCATCCACTGGAAATTTCCAACAGATATTGGTGGAGTTGAACGGCAAAAACCCAACGTTTTTTCGTTAAAAAGTTGTTTGTGGAGGTCTTCAAAATACCTCGTTAAGTATCGTTTTTTTTTTGGTTAATGTTTAATTTGTATATACGCCTTCGGTATTTAGCGCTGCCTAATGATAAAGAAGGAAATTACCATACCTTATTATTTCGCGGCTCTCTTTCGATGTAGGCGATGTAGTTACGCAACGAGTTTATTCGGTTTAATTAATATAGGCATTCATTATACAGGTATACCCCGCATAACACAGATTCGTTCAACGCTGAACCTTGACACCATTCCCCGAACAGCGATGCTTCAGATTCGCTCTTGCACGTTTTTGTAGCAAATATTTTTGAAAAAAAAAAAAAAAAAAAAAAAAAAAAAAAAACCTCTGCACTTTATACTTTATTATTTAAATAAAGTTTTTAAAAACAAATGCATTTTTTAACGTTGAATCGAACAAAGTTAATTTTAAAAATAAACGCGATTTTAAAAAATGTAGAAAATATCCACATTTTTTCCAAAATTAAAGGGGTTAAGTTTTTAACTAAAAATTAAACATACAGAATACAATGGTAAATAGGGAACAGCTTTTATCTGTTTGGCTTGAAGATTGTAATAAAAAAAGAATTCTGCGTGGCGAGATGACAATTCATTTGAAAGCGCTAACGTATGAAGAAACTTTTAATAAATTTTTGTAATGAATATAAACTTTTACTGTTGCTAGTCGCGGTCGGTTTGACAGATTAAAAAAGAACGTAATAATGAGCGCACTTTTAGCTAAAAATTAAACACATTCGTAACTAAATTGTTTACAGTTGTTTCACAATTAAAACGTTCATTTTCACGCAAAACGCCTTTTTTTTTTTCAGTTTTTTCTTTATCATTAACACCTGAGAACGAAACACTTTATTTCACATTGATTACATTCCCCGATCAACACTGATTCACACAACGCGGTATTCACAATAACGGGGTATTGCTGTAATGCTGTACTTAAATACCTGAAGCAATATGCCTATCCTTTTGAATTACTAGTTTTATATTACGTGGTATTCACTCAGGACTTATAGGAAGATTAAGTACGTCTTCCTTGCTTAAAGCATCGCTGTAACTCAGCCGCCGAGATGAGTTAATATAAAATTCCTTTATAAAAAATTCGCTGACTCTACAAAGTCCCCGAACGTCTAATTCTTGTTTTCATTATTTCTTCTCTCGAAGTAATTTTCATGAGTCAACAATGGAAAATTTTGATACGAAATAATACGTTTTTCTTGTTATGCAGGCCCAAATGCCTACATATGGGGGCTTATGTATGGCAATTATTTCCATTCCCAATAGGCTTTGTCGTCAATTCTGAGGCAATTTAGTAGTTACTGTATTTAATTCAATAAATTAATAATTTGTATTTAATTAAGAAATAAATGTACCACATACGATACCATATTGTAGGCATGTATAGTTTTTCCATTGTCTGTGTTCATAAAGATAAACAATTAGTATGATCGTGAACAGCGTTGAACTCCATGTAGTTTACTAGTCTTATACAGTAATAAGGTTCAATTATGATTACTGCAAGTCTATATGAACAGCTACCACAATACAACTTTTTATATACTAGTGAATTTGAACCAAAAACAGACATTACACAATAGGCCGGGTCGAAAATGGAAATTTATTTTTATTTCTTAAAAACTACATACACTATGTGAGAAGTTTCATTTTATCATCTTAAAATATTAAAATATAAAGCATGTGCTACCCCTGAGTGGGCACACTAGGGGCGCCTCGGCCCATCTGGGTGGCACCACTGTTAATATAAACAAACCATAAATACAGTTACATACAAAATTAATATCCAATTGATCTCTGCAAATTACAGATTGTCACACGTCTACTAGCTATACATTAACTTCAAAACTTTGGATCTTGTAGATCATTCATCAATACCACAACTGTACTAATTGTAGACATCATATGGTTATCTCATCACAAGAAGTTTTACATGGATCTATATAGCTATAACCTGAATAATATAATACAAGCTCTACAATTAAGATAAAAGGAGTAGATGGGACTGTAAAGACTGTATAGAGCAGTGATGCACAAACCCTGGCCCGCGGGCCAAATGTGTCCCCCACGGGTCTTTTCAATTCAATTAAAAAGTTAGAATATAAAAGTGACCCAATTTATGACTTAGATGGAAAGTAAGTAGGCTAATACATTTAGTTATTTTCTTCGCTTGGCCCTCACATCAAAAAAGTTTGTGCACCACTGGTATAGAGTATTTGAATGTACACCCATTCAGGGTCTCCCATTTAAAGGTCTATGAGGCAAGTGAACATAATGAGTCTTCCATACATCACAGTGCTATCTTTAAATTGGGGGTATAAAGACAGAGTATCCCCTAACCCAAGATGCTGCCTCCCTACATCGCATCACTCTGTGTGTGTGATGAGATTTACCCAAATAAAAAATAAACTATATATATATATATATATATATATATGATGAATAAAACCACGAAGGAAAGGAAACACAAAGTGGTGCTCAAGCGCTTTCGTCTAATGACATCCTCAGGAACACTGAAGTACATAAAAAGGTTAAGCCTATATATAGGTTACAGAAAGAAAAAAAGAAAAAATAAATAACATACATACACACACACACACATACATATCTATATATACAAATACATACATACATATATATATATACAATAAACAGAGAAGTAAAAATAATAAAAAATTAAAAAAAAAAATTAAAAATTAAAACCTTAAAAGATTACCAGTGAGGCGTACAGATTTGTAAGAAAAAATATCGATTTTTAGCACAAGATCAAATGGATTATAAAAATACAAATTTATACTGGAACTCTACCGGGTTTTAACACAATGCTGCCTATGGTCAGGTTTTGATATATATAAAAAAAAATAAAAATAAAATGCAAATTAAAAGTTAATCGATTTTTAGCACAAGATCAAATGGATTCTAAAAATACAAATTTATACTGGAACTCTGTCCGAGTTTTAACACAATGCTGCCTATGGTCAGGTTTCGATATATATATAAAAAAAAAAATAAAATGCAAATTAAAAGTTAATAAAGTAGAAGACAAGTTTACCAAAGATTTAATGTTTTACACTTCTTGTCTAAATCTGTTTTAAAGGAATTCAACATAACAGGATCGAGTTGAAAAAGACCTTTGCTTATGTTGAAGTTATTTGAAAGTTGGATAATGGCAGACTCAAGAATATTTCTATTAACAATGTTGCTTGAATGGAATAAAACTGAAGCATTATTCCAATCAATACAGTGGGCTAACTCTGACAAATGGACAAAAAGGGCACTGGACAACTGTCCTGTTCTAACGGAATATTGATGCTGTTTTATACGTGTGTGCAAATCCTTTCCCGTCTGACCTATGTAAAAGGAATCACATTGTTTACAACCAATTTTATAGATAATGCCTGAATTATTGGTAGGGCTATTTTTTACTATGATATTTTTCACAATATTGTTATATGAAAATACTACATTAATATCCAAAAGTTTAAGTACATTAGCAATGCCTAAAAAGCCCGGGAAAAATGGAAGTACTAAAATATTTTTTGACAAAGTACGAGTGTTAATATTGACACGATAGAAAGTTCGTTTTGCCTTGTTGAGACAAGATTCCATAAACGCAGATGGATAACACAAATCACTTCCAATACCGTTGATTTTTTCCAATTCGGCATCGATGTATTCCGGACTGGCGATCCTAAGGGCGCGGAGAAACATTGATGAAAATATGGCCTTCTTAGTGGGGGTATCATGTCCCGAGTAAAAGTGTACGTAGGACAAATTGTTTGTCGTTTTCCGATAGATACTAAACTTAAAACCTGGGCTTTCCCTATGTACACGCACATCCAAAAATGGGATTGAATTGTCTTGCTCAACTTCTAAAGTAAACTTAATGGAGGGGACTTGATCATTTAACTGAAGGAGGAAGCTATCCAGGTCACGATTCATGGGCCAGATACACAAAATATCGTCGACGTACCGCAACCAAGGGATGCCAACCCCCAGGATTCTCGGAATATAGGTAATTTCGAAAAACTCCATATAAATATTGGAGAGGAGGGGCGATAAGGGGTTGCCCATAGCCATCCCAAAAACTTGTTGATAATACTCGTTATTGAAAGTGAATTTACAGTCTTTGATGCAAAGCTTAATGAGTTCCAAAACAATGTGTGAAGGTAGTGGCAGGTCATACTTATGTAATTCTTGGGAGAGAAAGTCAAGCATATCGTCAATCGGCACTTTCGTAAACAATGAACAAACATCAAAACTAATCAATTTATCGTTAGTTTCAGTACGTGCATTATTCAATTTTTCCGTAAGATCCATGGAATTTTTTACATGTGAATCAGAGATAGTTCCGAGAATGGGGGACAAGACTTTGACAAGCCATTTGGAGAGTTTATAAGTAATAGAGCCCACCGAGCTAATAATAGGGCGCATAGGGTTACCAGGTTTGTGGGTTTACCAGGTTTGTCCTACGTACACTTTTACTCGGGACATGATACCCCCACTAAGAAGGCCATATTTTCATCAATGTTTCTCCGCGCCCTTAGGATCGCCAGTCCGGAATACATCGATGCCGAATTGGAAAAAATCAACGGTATTGGAAGTGATTTGTGTTATCCATCTGCGTTTATGGAATCTTGTCTCAACAAGGCAAAACGAACTTTCTATCGTGTCAATATTAACACTCGTACTTTGTCAAAAAATATTTTAGTACTTCCATTTTTCCCGGGCTTTTTAGGCATTGCTAATGTACTTAAACTTTTGGATATTAATGTAGTATTTTCATATAACAATATTGTGAAAAATATCATAGTAAAAAATAGCCCTACCAATAATTCAGGCATTATCTATAAAATTGGTTGTAAACAATGTGATTCCTTTTACATAGGTCAGACGGGAAAGGATTTGCACACACGTATAAAACAGCATCAATATTCCATATTCCGTTAGAACAGGACAGTTGTCCAGTGCCCTTTTTGTCCATTTGTCAGAGTTAGCCCACTGTATTGATTGGAATAATGCTTCAGTTTTATTCCATTCAAGCAACATTGTTAACAGAAATATTCTTGAGTCTGCCATTATCCAACTTTCAAATAACTTCAACATAAGCAAAGGTCTTTTTCAACTCGATCCTGTTATGTTGAATTCCTTTAAAACAGATTTAGACAAGAAGTGTAAAACATTAAATCTTTGGTAAACTTGTCTTCTACTTTATTAACTTTTAATTTGCATTTTATTTTTTTTTTTATATATATATCGAAACCTGACCATAGGCAGCATTGTGTTAAAACCCGGACAGAGTTCCAGTATAAATTTGTATTTTTATAATCCATTTGATCTTGTGCTAAAAATCGATTAACTTTTAATTTGCATTTTATTTTTATTTTTTTTTATATATATCAAAACCTGACCATAGGCAGCATTGTGTTAAAACCCGGTAGAGTTCCAGTATAAATTTGTATTTTTATAATCCATTTGATCTTGTGCTAAAAATCGATATTTTTTCTTACAAATCTGTACGCCTCACTGGTAATCTTTTAAGGTTTTAATTTTTAATTTTTTTTTTTATAATTTTTTATTATTTTTACTTCTCTGTTTATTGTATATATATATGTATGTATGTATGTATGTATGTATGTATTGTATATATAGATATGTATGTATATATATATATGTGTGTGTGTGTATGTATGTTATTTATTTTTTCTTTTTTTCTTTCTGTAACCTATATATAGGCTTAACCTTTTTATGTACTTCAGTGTTCCTGAGGATGTCATTAGACGAAAGCGCTTGAGCACCACTTTGTGTTTCCTTTCCTTCGTGGTTTTATTCATCATAAATATTTTTCACGTGTTACCTTCGTGAAATAATTTTCATATATATATATGTATATGTGGGAAGGGTTCACAAACCTCTTCTCCACACCATTACCAGTTCCAGCAAAACGTCATTACCGAATACCTCTTTCAGTCATTAATTTATCTAGTTTATTCTTAAAAGTCTCCAAAGTATGGGAACTCATGACTTCTTCATCTAAGCTATTCCAGAATTTTACTATTCTACAGTATTTGAAAAAATGTGTTGTACTAACTGTGATTTACATCTTTGCTGAAAAAGCTTAAGGCTATGGCCTCTTGTCCTAAAAGATAGCATTGTTGTGCCGCTAACAAAGATTTTTAATGCGTCTATTTCTGAGGGGTGCGTACCAGATAATTTCAAGTTAGCAAACGTAACACCTATCTTTAAGAAAGGCGATAAAGGTGCGGCGGGAAATTATAGGCCAATCAGTTTAACGTCTGTTGTAGGTAAGCTTTTGGAATCAATAATTAGGGATCGTATAGTCGAACACTTAGAATACCATAAACTTGTTAGAAATACGCAGCACGGATTTAGGCGAAACAAATCTTGCTTAACTAATCTTTTAGAATTTTTCCAAAGCGTGGTTGACGTTTACGATAGACATCGGGCGGTTGATGTAGTGTATTTAGATTTTCAAAAAGCGTTTGACACCGTGCCGCACAAAAGACTCATTGAAAAAACTAAGGCTCATGGAATCAGGGGTGTAGTAATAAATTGGCTAGAAGAGTGGTTGCGAGGCAGGAAACAGAGGGTGGTCGTTGATGGAGCGGAGTCGTGCTGGGCTAATGTAGCGAGTGGCGTTCCTCAGGGTTCTGTATTGGGCCCCTTGCTTTTTCTTATATATATTGACGATTTAGATGTCGGCCTCGTCAGTACAGTTTCAAAGTTTGCGGATGACACGAAGCTGGGTGGTAGGGCGATTAATGACGAAGATAGAGGTAAAATTCAGGAAGATCTGAATAAAATCGTTGATTGGTCAGTCACATGGCAAATGAGATTTAACGTTGATAAGTGCAAAATTTTGCATATAGGTTCGCGTAACGGTAAATTTGCGTATAGTATGTCAGGGAAAGATTTAACAAGCGTAGAGCAGGAAAAAGATTTAGGAGTTATAGTCACTGGTGATTTAAAAGTAGCGAAACAAAGTACAGCAGCGGTCAATAAGGCGAACAAAGTGTTAGGTTTTATAGCTCGAAATTTTGAGTACAAATCGCGCGATATTATAGTTCCACTTTATAAATCATTAGTTAGACCCCATTTGGAGTACGCGGTCCAATTTTGGAATCCGTATATGCGCAAAGATATAGACAAAATCGAAAGAGTTCAAAGACGAGCAACTAAGATGATTCCGTCGCTTAGGTCAAAGTCGTACGAGGATAGGCTTAAGGAGTTAAAATTGACAACACTCGAGACCAGGAGGTTAAGGGGTGATCTAATCCAGGTTTTCAAAATTATGAATGGGTTCGATAACGTAGATAGAGATAGCTTTTTCGAAATATCTCAATATAATAGGACTAGAAATAACGGGTGTAAGTTGACAAGTAGAAGGTTCGAGACAGCAGTTGCGAAAAACTTTTTTACGCATAGAATAGTAAATAGCTGGAATAGTTTGCCGGTAGAAGTAATTAGTAGCACGTCTATAAACATGTTTAAAAATCGATTAGACGCATATGTTGATAGAAAGGGTATAGTTTAAGGTAGTAAAATTAAGGCTTTCTGGGGATAGATCCCACAGCTCAACACAAGTGTTGTGGGATATAGGGAGGCAGCGTCTTGGGTTAGGGGATACTCTCTGTCCTTACACAGCCCATTTAAAGATTCCTCTGCCGAGCGGTGCCCCCCATAGTACTGTGAGGTATTGAAAAACTCATGATCTTCACTTGCCCCACAAACACCTTTAAATGGGAGACCCAAAATGGGTGCACACACATTTCTACATTACTGTACAGTCTTTACAGCCACACCTACTCTTTTTCTCGTAAGTGTATATATTGTAATGTATATGATTGTAAATTTTGACTTGGTCCGCTATCGATGTGGACCGTGACTTCATGGATGCCGTAATGAAATTGACTGGATTCTTTGGATCCGATATATTTGCATGTCCTTTATAAATAGATATAGTGTAACATATTTGTGGATAGTAGTCTGTTGTGACTTGATCCTCTGGATCAGAGATTCTATCTTTAGTTTTAAATCGATAATTAATGTTTTAAATTGATAATTATTTAGTTTGGTAAAAATTGGTCGTTGCCAATTTACCGGCAGTTTTTACATAAATTTCTTATGTTCTTGTGGTTCGGAACCCACGTAAAATTGTAGGTCCCCTCCGCCACCACGGAGGACATACACAATACACGAACACAGTTAGGTGGACCAGCCATGAGTGGATCCTAGGGTCTTTGTTGGTCTGAAACATTATAACCTTCACTTTGGGGAAAACATTTTTAAGTGCTCCAATCTCTCTTTGTAACCAAGGTGTCTAAGTCATGGTATCCTTGTGGCTCTCTTTTGTACTTTTTCTAGTCTGACTTTGTCTTGCTCTAAATAAGGACTACTGAACTGAATGCAATACTTCAAGAAGAGGCCTCACGTATGAAGTGTAGAGCCTACTTATAATTTCTGGTGATTTATATTCTATATGTTTCTGCATTAGGTTCAATCTAGCATTAGCCTTATTTCTAATTTCAATACAATGAGTTGTAGGTTTAAGATAATGATTCACGACACCCAAATATATATACTTTTTTTCTTTATTTATCCAACTTCCATCCATGTTATGCTCAAATTCTGGATTGTCATGACCAACATGCATAACTTTACACTTTTCCACATTAAATTTCATCTCCCATCTATCTGCCCAAGCAACTACTTTATCAATGTCCTTTTGCATTTTCATAGCACCTGTTAAAGATCTTACATTTTGTCCCAATTTTCTATCATCTGCTACCCGTAGCACATCCCCCCCCCCTTTTTTGCCCTATTTGCATATATTTAAATGGGAAATTTTTTTATTTCTTAAAAAGTACACATTAGTACACAATGTGAGGTTTTTTTATCACTAACAAAATATTAAAAAATCAAGCATATCCTACCCTACTACCCCTATCACATGCCTCCTCCCTTTTTTATCTTCATATTTGCATATGTTTAATGTTGTTATATGTTACATGATAAGTTGTTTGTCTAATGCTTGATATTTTTGTTTCAGATAAATATAAATAATTTGCATTTGCTTTAATTATAATTTGAATTATCATAAATTATAAATAATTTGCATTTGCTTTAATTATAATTTGAATTATCATAAATTATAAATTACATATAATTTGATTTTACTTCTGAATATAAACTATGACTACTAGAAGCAAGTCCTCAAATGCAGCCTTTGGATATCCTATGAAGAAGCAAAATTAAAAGGATCAGCAACTGCTAATGATTGTTACAAGGTTGTTGTAAAAGATATTGAAGACATTTGGATGAAATTTTCTTTTCCTACGATTAAAGTCAGTCAACTAAGAAGAATCCTCAAAATTGAACAAGATGCCATTACATCGAAGAAATGAAAGTTTTGTCTTAAAAGTAGCTCAGTATGATGAAATGTTTGATATATATCTTCTTGTAAATGCTATGATAAGGGAATTGATAGGAAATCTTGCAGATGTAAAGATAAAATACCTGTGGCAGAATGAGTCTTTTGTGGGTCAAAAACAAAGTTAGGACCAATTGATCGCATAGCTAGTTCAACAAAGAAGAGATCTTTAGCAAGAGCCCAAGAAGTAAAAAACCATCAACTAAAAGCACAAGAAGAAATTACTAAAGCCACCAATGTTTTACCATCGGAATTTATAGAAAATACCGAAGACATGGATGTAGATTATGAAGCTGATTTAAAATTGACAGAGAATATTCAGAACAGGCACTCCTATAAAAACCTAGCATTAACAGCAGATCATTATCGTGTAAGATGTAGAGCTGCAGCTGCAATAGTCAATGCAGCTTTAAAAGATATGGGGATCCTTAACCACACCAACATGCTTGACAGAAAGAAATTAGAAATGGAGTGCCTTGGATTTAAATTGAAGGAACGATAACACATTAACTAAAAGTGGAAAGATAAAAGAACACTATGTTATTGTGAAAGAACCTGGAAGCATTTATGTAGACCATGTCACGCCAGATAATGGAACTGCTCGCTGCATAGCAGAAGAGTTGATAACTACTATTACAGACTCGAACATCACAGATACTATCAAAGCTTTACTGTGTGATGGTACTCCTGTAAATACAGGAAAAATTGGTGGTCATGAAACTGGTTGAAATTCATCTTAATTAAGAGAGGGACTCTCCGACCCGATGCCGGACCGGCGCGCCCTCCTCCCTTCCGTGGACGCCGGCAGGCTAGGACGGGGGGCTCGGAGAAGGGTTTTTCGAGGGATCGGTACGCGGTCGGTGGTTTGGTTCGTGGTTGATATTAACAGACCAGTGCAGTGGTTGCTCTGCCTCTTGGATTTGAATGAGCTGCCTTTTATGCATGTCTACAAAGCTACTGATGGTAAAACAACAGGTCCAAATACAGTGGTACCTCTCTTAACGAATGTAATCCGTTCCATTGAACGGCTTGTTAAGAGGAAATTTCGTTATGAGATGCATTAGTTTAATGGGTTTTTCATTAATTGGTTCCAGAGACCCACGAAAATGATGTGTATATATATATATATATATGTGTCTGTGTGTGTATGTTATAATGTTCCAGACCAACAAAGACCCTAGGATCCACTCACGGCTGGTCTACCTGTGTTCGTAATTGTGTATGTCCTCCGTGGTGGCGGAGGGGACCTACAATTTTACGTGGGTTCCGAACCACAACAACATAAGAAATGTATGTAACAACTGCCTGTACATTCGCAACGACCAACTTTTGCAAAACTAAATAATTATCAATTAAAAACTAATTAATTATCGATTTAAAACTAAAGATAGAATCTCTCGATCCAGAGGATCAAGTCATAATAGACTATATCCACAAATATGTTACACTCTATATCTATTTATAACCGACATGCAAATATATCAGATCCAAAGAATCCAGTCAATTTCATTACGGTATCCATCAATACTAGTACCTTGCCCAACGAAAAATAAGTCACGGTCCATATCGATTGCGGACCAAGTCAAAATTTACAACCATATACATTACAATATATATACTTAGGAGGAAAGGTGTAGGTGTGACTGTAAAGACTGTAAACAGTAATGTAGAAATGTGTGTGCACCCATTTTGGGTCTCCCATTTAAAGGTGTCTGTGGGGCAAGTGAAGATCATGAGTTTTTCAATACCTCACAGTAATGGGTGTCAGGAAATGATTGCTCCCCCCCCCTGTACAGAAGAAACTGAAAGGAATAGAAAAAAACAGAAAACCACGCGAAAGAGCGTTTAATTTTGAATAAAAAACACTTGTTTTAATATCGGGTGTTGCCCCCATTTGCAGCTCTGACGGCCACTAATCGACGGGGGTATGATCCCAGAAGTGTCTCAAAGAGATCAGTATCATGACTCATTTCTTCAATGACTTCGTTGATCTTTCTTTGCAGTCATAATTTCTGTTGAATACCGATTCTGAATGGGTTGTTCCAGCATTAAGGACCACCCGATCCTTCATGATGGATCCGACATGTTCACAGACATTAAGACCGGGAGAATTGCCAGGTCATTCATTATTTCCGAAAAAATTAATGTTATTGTCCTTAAGCAGTTGTTGACTCGCAAGTGCTTTCATACAGGGGGCTTTGTCGTGAAGAAAGGTTGCCTGTTCAACATCCAAAACACATTCGGGGTCTTTCAAAAACGGAATTACATGTTGGGCTAAAATTACATTTCGAAAATAAGGCCCAGATGAGCTTCCGAATAGAGAACATAATGAAAACACCCACACATGCTGGATTTTTTACTATTTCTCGATACTTCTACTTCTGGTCGTCTGGGACTTCATCAGGAGTTGTTGCCCAAACCCGATCATTCTGAAAATTTGGTTTTCTGGAGACATAAACGAAGAATTCATCGCTGACAACCAAGTGAAGGAAATCGTCTTCCGTCCATTCCTCAAGATAATCACAAAACCATAGCCGATCTTCAATATTAAGATCACTCTTCCGTGGCTTAGCTATTTCATGCCAAGCACTCAAGCATTGGCGAACTCGAAATTGATGTACAAGTTGCCGATTGACTATCTTACCACGACGGATAAGTATCTCTTTCGCTACCTCAGAGCAGCTCTTCTTTCGGCGCCGTGATGCAGCAAGCACAATGTCTTTCGATTCTTGAGATAATTTCTACGGTCTTCCTCCTCGAAATTCTGTTTCACAATCTTCAGGATTCTTATTCCAATTCCTTTTGACAAAGTCTTCTGATCTTTTTAATCTCTCAGCCACGCAGTGTCGAGTTATGAAAGTTGCACCAGCTTCCTTTGCTTCACGAAATGTGACAGCTCGAATGCGGTTAAGAACTAGCTTTTTCTCTGAATCGTTCAAAATAGATGA